>CM042447.1:3507691-3532691 GCA_023631565.1 Gymnocephalus cernua | reverse complement strand
GCGGGCCCAGTTGGTGGAGCAGCAGCGCTGGTCTGGAGCAGCAGACAGAGATGCGAGTCCAGCTGCTTCAGGACCTGCAGGACTTCTTCAGGAAGAAGTCCGAGATCGAAACCGAATATTCCAGAAACCTAGAGAAGCTCGCGGAGCGGTTCATGGCCAAAACACGCAGCACGAAGGACCATCAGCAGTACAAGTAGGACTGTGGAAATACATGTTTTACCAAGAAATCAATGTGTTTGTATCTTTGGTGTTTGTTTTGATTTGTGTACATTTGGTCAAAAATGTAATTTACATATAAAGAAGAAATTTGAATTGTATGTATTTTTCTCTCTCTCTCTCTTCCAGAAAAGACCAGAACCTGCTCTCTCCAGTCAACTGCTGGTACTTGCTGTTAAACCAGGTGGGTTGTTTGCTTGAGACCTTTTTATAACAAGAAATATGAAAACATCAGAGTAGGGCTATGCAATGAATCGAATGTTGATCGCGATTACAATTTCGGCCCAGCCCTAGTGAAGGCAAACAATAAATATAATATATAATATAATATTAGTAAATCTGCTAAGTTTAGAAAATGACATCACCTTACTGCAATGCAGCCTTTAAAACCAGAGAAAGACAACACTTGTGTCGTATCACGATATCCAAAATCTGAGACGATATCTAGCCTCGTATATCGATGTCGATATAATATTGATATATCGCCCCGACCCTAATTGGGTCTATGTATTTGTTCTTATAGATTTACATCTTCAGTAGGAACCAATGGACTCGGAGCGAATGTTGATCGTGATTTTTGATTGGCTCCTTACAATGTAATCGCGAAAAAAAAACGATTATTTTGCACATTACGTTTTGCAGGTAAACTCTTATTTTGTCTTGTGTTCTGAAGGGGAATTCAAAAAGTTCACACGGGGAAAAATATTAAAGGACATTTCACAGTTCTAGGTGTTTTTTGTAACTGCTGAAATTGTTTAATTGTTTTTTTTTATGTTCAATAATGCAAGATCTTTACAAAAGGCAATGAGTAATCGTGTTTAGGGGCTGAAACGATTCATCGAGTTACTCGAGTTACTCGATTACAAAAATTCCTCGAGGCAAAAACTCTGCCTCGAAGCCTCGTTAAATTCCTATGACGCGCACTATACACGCAGGGGATCTGATTGGTCCACACGGACCGTTGTTCAGGAAGCGCACCACTAGCGCGCGATACGTTTTGAATTTAGTTCAGCGCGATGGCGGAGAGTAAAGATGTCCAGAAACGGCAGAGAATGTCTAAAGTTTGGGAAGAGAACAAGGTGCAATGTGTCTACTGACCTGGTATACCACAGCAGTACGACTTCAGCATCTGAACCGAAAACATCCGCTCCACGCCGTTTCACCGAGCGTCGCTGAAACAAGGTAACGTAGCCTAAGCAGCCGCTGGTTTTAATCACATACTGGATTTGTAGCGATGTCGTGATGCGGTTTGACTAGATATGATGTTTGTTTTTAAGTAGTAAACTTATTCACGTTCAATTGCAAGAGAGTATAGCCTAAAAAAAAAACTACACACACACACACACATACACCCTCGTCTCTCACTCTTCCGTGTGCGCGCGCGCACACACACACACAGGTTGCTAGGTTACCATAGAAATAGGCTCACCCCCGAAATTCTATATTATTTGTTGGTAGCCTAATGGTAAATGCTGCAGGTGTAGAAATCTACATAAAACAGATATTTCCTTTGATGTCAGGGCGAGATTACAGCATCAAACTTAATTAAATTAAATTGCCAAATGTTGGAGTTGGAATAAATACCTCTGTTCTTTTGAGAAAAAAAAGCCAAATGCTTGATCATTTTACAGCCACATCATTTTCGTTATACATTATTTGTTTTGGTTGTTTCAAAACGCAAAAAGAATTATCCGATTAATCGATTAATCGATTAATCGATCGATTAATTTCTAATTTAATCGATTACAAAAAGAATCGATAGCTGCAGCCCTAATCGTATTAAATAATCGTGATTTTGATATTGACCAAAATAATTGTGTCTATGATTTTTTTCTCTAAAATGGATTCCCTCTCTCCTCTCTCTCTCTCTCTCTCTCTCCCTCTCCCTCTCTCTCCCTCTCCTCCTCTCTCTCTCTCTCTCTCTCTCTCTCTCTCTCTCTCCCTCTCTCTCTCTCTTCTCTCTCTCCCTCTCTCTCTCCCCTCTCCCTCTCTCTCCCTCTCTCTCTCTCTCCCTCTCTCTCTCTCCCTCCTCTCTCTCTCTCTCTCTCTCTCCTCTCTCTCTCTCTCTCTCTCTCTCTCTCTCTCTCTCTCTCTCTCTCTCTCTCTCTCTCTCTCTCTCTCTTCCAGGTGAGGAGGGAGAGTAAGGACCACGCCACCCTCAGTGACCTCTACCTGAACAACGTCATCAGCCGCCTCACCCACATCAGCGAGGACTCGGCCCGCCTGCTGAAGAGGGTGAGCTCATGTATCTTCTTCCCATTAGGTGCCCCTAAGAACCCGCGTATCTAACAGTAGTTCCGCATTACATTAATTAATTTGTACGTGAGTTTAATTATTTTATACGTGTATTCTCCGTGTAAATTCATGTACCGAACCGAGACGCCCGTACCGCTTCGGTTCAATACGAATACATGTACCGTTCCACCCCTAATCTCCGACAGAAAACACTGGTCACTTTGGGACACACGTTATAATGCTCGCCTAGCTGCTAGCATGGCACGCCCTCATACTCTGCTTCTGACTGGCTAGTAGTCCTTACCTAGGTACTGTCAGGACACGCCCTCATACTCTGCTTCTGACTGGCTAGTAGTCCTTACCTAGGTACTGTCAGGGCACGCCCTCATACTCTGCTTCTGACTGGCTAGTAGTCCTTACCTAGGTACTGTCAGGACACGCCCTCATACTCTGCTTCTGACTGGCTAGTAGTCCTTACCTAGGTACTGTCAGGACACGCCCTCATACTCTGCTTCTGACTGGCTAGTAGTCCTTACCTAGGTACTGTCAGGACACGCCCTCATACTCTGCTTCTGACTGGCTAGTAGTCCTTACCTAGGTACTGTCAGGGCACGCCCTCATACTCTGCTTCTGACTGGCTAGTAGTCCTTACCTAGGTACTGTCAGGACACGCCCTCATACTCTGCTTCTGACTGGCTAGTAGTCCTTACCTAGGTACTGTCAGGACACGCCCTCATACTCTGCTTCTGACTGGCTAGTAGTCCTTACCTAGGTACTGTCAGGACACGCCCTCATACTCTGCTTCTGACTGGCTAGTAGTCCTTACCTAGGTACTGTCAGGACACGCCCTCATACTCTGCTTCTGACTGGCTAGTAGTCCTTACCTAGGTACTGTCAGGACACGCCCTCATACTCTGCTTCTGACTGGCTAGTAGTCCTTACCTAGGTACTGTTCTTCTCTATATTCTGATATAACCTCTAAATACAATTATGAACCTGAAGATGATAATAATAATATGAGCACTTTAAAACCAGAGAAAGACAACACTTATTGGGTCTATATATTTGTGTTCTTAAAGATTTACATCTTCAGTAGGAACCAATGGGTTTGGAGCTGAGAGCCACAGACAACAATCAATACTTTTATGACCACTGGGCGGGTTTTATGCTCTGATTAGGCCACTTTCTGTCTGGCAACACTCCAGCTCTTATTCTCCGGATGGAAAAGCCTCTGACAAGGCACATCATGGGACCTCCGTAATAAACCGTAATTAAGATGATGTTTTATCGCCAATATAAACCAAACGTTTTACTGTAAATCTATATAAATGTTCCAGTAGAAGTCCTCATACATCCTTCCTGTGTCGGGCTTTAAATCCGTCGCAGTCACCACTAATGGATTGTGAAGTCAAGCATGTACGCTGGCTGCGCAAAAAGGGGTGGAAAGAAAATGTAAGAAATCCTGCAATTTTTCTTTACATGTATACTTAATGTAGAACAATTTGGTCTTCATTCATTGATGTGTAATTGCAAAGCGTTGGGACATCGGCATGCTGCAGGGATCCATCACAGAACAGAAGGGAAATTGTGTTTTCAGTCGGACATGCGTAGTTGTCAGAGGTGGCAGTAGCAGCAAAATTAACTTGTGAGAGTAAAAATATTTTCCGCTGAAATGTAGCGGAGTAGAAGTATAAAGAAACATTCAAGTGGTACCTCAGTATTGTACTTGAATGATACTGTGCAGACCTCTAGGCTTGATATTTTTCATTCGGCTTCTTTAAATACGAGAGTTGATTCTAATGAAAAGTAACGTCAGCGTTCCCCCGAGGTCCTTCGGGCTGCCTCAGAGTTTAACAAATTAAACACGCACACACACACATGCACGCCCGAAAACCGCCTCCAACTTTAGCTCTGCACGTTCATTATTAATCTGTCTTCCGTCTCGTCTTTTATTCATACTAACTAAAGTGCGGCGGCTGCCAGCAGCTATGAACAGAAAGAAAGACCTCCATCCCATCGCCGTGTCCTCTCAGAAACTCTGCTCTGAGGAGGGACACCAGGAGGAGACACGCGGACGGCCGAGTGGCCATGACAACGCCGACAGGCCCCGTGGCCATGGCGACAGGCTCAGCTGATCTTTTTCTCGGCGGGCGCTATGGGAACCAGATCCATCCATCCTGGGATTCCACTGTCATTTAGCATAATGTAATATTAATGCGGTGCCGCGCTGCCACATAACTCCTTTTTCCCAAACTGGTGGAGCTGTTTAATGCATGAGACTGAAATTCAGTTTGAGTGCAGGCAGCGGAGCGTTATCAATTCATTTGTTTGTGTGCGTTCACATGCATTTATTTATCTGGTGCTGTTCGGCCCGTCTGGTTGGAATTGGAATTCAGAAGAAGTGCTCAGACCATTTACTTAAAGTAGCTGTAATCGTTATTTTTATCATAACAACGCATCAAAGCCACATAATCGCAACGTCGACCGTTCGATTCCAGCCTTTGTCTCATGTCATTCCCCTCCTCTCCTCCCGTTTCCTGTCTTCACTGTCAAAGCAAACAACTGAAACGTAACAAGAAGCCCCAACTACACACAGCTTTTTATAAAACAAAATGTACTATAAAGGTGAAAATGCCAAAGAAATAATCTTTTTTTTCAAAGCACACAAATGGTATCATCAAAATGTAGTTAAAGTTTTAAAAGTAAAACTACTTTTTATGCAGTAAAACTTCTCCTGTGACTGTCGTAAGGCAAGGCAACTTTATTTCTACAGCACCTTTCAGCAACAAGGCAATTCAAAGTGCTTTACATAAAACATAAGAGAAATTAAAAACGGTCATGAAAATAAAACTCAAAAAATTATAATATACAAATACAACAATAAAAATTACAGTGCAGTGTAAGAAATGAACATCTTCACTCTGGAAGTTGTCCAAAAGATCTGTTTTCAGTGACCTAAAATGCAGTTTTTGTGGCAGAAGGCCAAAACTGAGAATAAAAAGTATGTATGGACTAGGCCTAAAGCTTTCAGATAAATGTAGTGCAGTAAGTAGTTTAAAGTTCAAATGGAAACAATGAAGTAAAGTACAAGTTCCCTTTCAAATGTGTGCTTGCTGACACAGTGTGTGAATGCATGTACTTACTTAGTGCTGATATTATTTTTCTGTCTCTGTCAGAGTAAGGAGATCATCTTTCAGCTTCAGGAAGACCTGATGAAGCTTCTGAACGAGCTTTACACCGTAAGTGGACGTCAGCAGGTCTTTGAAATGGCTTAAAAATTGTCTTGAAATTATTTTTACACAAGGCTAACAGACTTTTCTGATTTCTTCATATTTGGTCTTTTAAAAAAAGTCTTAAAACCTAATAAATGCTCTGATATGTGCAGACACACTGTAAGCCAAAGCTTCAAATAAAAGGTTACATTTTATTCATTGCTTGTACCGAATGAATTACAAACTGTAACAACGCAGAAACTGGGCCAAGGAAAGGCACAGAGGCATGTTCTGAAAGCTTAAGACGCGTCTGTTTTAAACGCAGAATTGTCCTTACATTCAGAGATGTTCTTTCATTCTGGGCTGTCGTGAACTTCTGCTTTTCTGACATATTTTCCAGGTCTGAAAGGAGCCTCAAAGTGACAAAATTTGCTGATTATTTTCTGTCAAAGTCCCAGTGCTGGCCTTAAAAGCTATTTGTCTAAACACAGAAAATCCCATTTAGAGTGGATCTGATAATCTTAAGGATCAAAAACATTTGGCTGTAACGTTTTCCAATTTCTGCGGTCCGTTTGATTCAGAGGCTGTGTCATTATGGACTGTTGTTACCTAGGTGATGAAGACGTATCACATGTACCACGTGGAGACGATCAGTGCGGAAACCAAGCTGCGGGAGGCGGAGCGACAGGAGGGCCGCGTGAAGGGCGTGTCGGGGACGGGCGGAGGCGGGGAGCCGGTGTTCGGCCTGCGGATAGAGGAGCGCCACCAGAGACGCAACGCCGCCCGCAAGATGGAGAAGATGAGAGAGAAGGTACTCTGTGTACTTCCCACTGAGGAGCCAAGGAAACAAGTTTTTAGAGAAATGAAACATCCTTTCCTCTCAGCATCTGATGCAACGTCATATCCTAACTTTACCCAATACCCATAGGCATCAGTGGATTACTAACTGGGCCTACTAGGCATTTACCTTGCACAGCATCAATAGTTTAAAGCAATACAGAATGCATAAGAGCCTTACTGCAAAATATTCCATTATGTTTTTATTTTTTGAATTATCCCCTTTACATAAATATATTTCCAGCATAAATTGATTCAGAAAAAGGTAGAAATAGGTGCATAAAAATTCACCTGAATCATCATAAGTCGCCACACAGATCTGGAAACAAAACCCTGTTCTTTGGGTTGCCAGGCCAGTTATGATTAGGCCAAATGTTGGTGCCATCTAACTAACTAATCTACAAGCTGGGGCTAAAATGAACATACACCGGCTATTAACAAGCTGGGCAAGACAATAGCTGTTTTGCATTGCTTTAAGTTTTTTTATTTATTTTATTTAACCTTTTATTTATCCAGGTAAGTCGATTGAGAACAAATTCTCATTTGCAACGACGAGCTGTTACATTCCCACAGTTCCACATTCATACCTGGAAGCTGCCCAGTACAACCAGTCTGATCTGCTGGCCACTGAGCAGCTCCACTGGAGCAGTTGCAGGTTAAGGTGCCTTGCTCAAGGGCACCTCAGTGGTGGTGATGAGGGAGGGACAAGAGCTGCTCTTTGACTTTCCCCACCCAGATTTGATCCTGTCGGTCTGGGGATTGAACGTGTAGCGTCTTTTGATAGCTGGGAGGTTGTATTTGCACGTGTACTGCTACATTTTTAGGAAATGTGCAAATTAACTAAATCACATCAAAACAAATACTACCTGACACACAGGGATTTTCAGCATCAATGTGACTTAATAGAATTCCCAATTGAATAATTAAATGCGTTTATTGCTAGTCTTTCAGCAATAAATAGCAATACTCTAATATTATTCATGATACAGGTTAAAAGGGGAAATCAGATCATGAGAAGGAAAGTCTTTCTGATGGATGATGAGAGTTGTGTAATGGATTCTGCTCAAACGCAGTCTGACAATCTGTGTTTCTTTCTTCATTAGAGGAAGGCAAAGTACTCTGAGAACAAACTGAAGACTCTGAAAGCCAGGAATGAGTATCTGTTGACTCTGGAGGCCACCAACGCCTCCGTGTTTAAATACTACATCCACGACCTGCCCGACATCATAGACGTGAGTATACCTTTCTATTTCTAGAGGGGTCGGTAAAAGTGTCTGTGAGTGTCGGCAGAAAATCTTGAACTCTGCAGCGACATCTGCAGAAACTGGACGTGATGTCGCATAAGGGAGAGTAGCCGAGCTAAGGCAAGTTTAACAATGATGAATATGGATGCCAGGGATAGTTGTGACACTAATGAAGTTGAAAAAGTATATTTAGGCAGTGCAAAAACTAGCAGCAATCATCTAATACTGACAAGAGTAATGCTGCTCATCCACAGCAGAAGCTAATGAGCAAAGATCAGCTTGTTAGGCCTGTAAAAAGTTGGTTTTAGAAATCACACATCATATGCAAATATATTTTATGATACTTGACAATTTGACCATCACCATTCTAAAAGATATTAGAAAAATGGCAAAATATATGATTAATCAAAATTAGGGCTGGGTGCCGATACCAGATTTCAATACCTAAGGAGTAAATCTCATCAGCGTCTTTGAGCCAATCAGCACGCAGCATGCTTCTACCAAGCTCTAATAATGCTGCTGATTGGCTGTCTGGCGTTACGCGTCGTAGAGACACGCAGGAAAAACTCTACGTTACACGGAGACGGCGGGCGCTTTCCTCAACTGAAGACACCAGTAAGCAATGTTTCCTCCATGCTTTTGTCTCAGTGCTGTGACCTAGGGTACCACTCCAGTCTGAGCCGGGCTCTGAGGACCTACCTATCAGCCGAACTGAGCCTTGAAGCCTCCAGGAGGGCGGGTCTGGAGGTGCTAGATGGGGCCGTGGAGGGCCTGGACCCCGCCCGCGACAGGCAGCGTCTGCTGGGCCTCTACCCGACTGCCTTCTGCCCCCCGCAACGCTTCAGCTTCCAGGCACACATGGGCGACGCAGTCAGTATAACGTACAAAGCGGATGCTTTTTGCAGCACGAGAGTCCCACGTTTATTCTCATTTTTTGTGGAGACTGTGTGACTTATTGTTATATAATTAAGTTCTTATATATATTTATCAAGAAATAATTAGCGTTATAACTCTCCTTTGTAAAGAATAAAACCTTCTTGAATAATTTCTGTGGCACTGACACTCAAAACTCTGATTTTCTTTTTCAAAATAAAAGCATTGCGAACGTTATGATGGTGGGAAACAGTTGAGGTGGTAAAGGCTGAATTAAATGTTCCTCTTTCTGATAAGATCTACATCTACGAGTTGGTTAGCAGACGCAGAAATTACAAAAGAGCGTAATACAACAAAGAAAAAAACAACTGCAAGTAAATGTGTTTGTGATTTTTAGTCATAGTTGATACATGTTCTGTGTACATTTAAGATGATAAGATTATTAATATTGCTGTGTTCTATTTTAATTCACACGCCGTGTGTTAAGCCTGCAGTCCATGATCTAAACAAATTATACTATGCAACTGGACTCATGGCAATAAGGAAATACTCTGGATTTTAGCCCTAATCACCATATTATCATACGTATTTGGACTTTGAAGACACGTTGCTGTGAGTTGGGCTCATGCAGAAGGAAACAGCATACTGATTTGAATGAGGTGATAGCTTCTGTGCTTCAGGAAGTAAATGTATGACTCCATAGTCTCAGATAATTTCAGAAAATCTGAGTTTTTTCTCCGAATAATACGCTGTTCCCCCCACCGTCTCCATAATCCTCCCTAATGTGCCGTTGTACAGAAGGGTTCAGCAAGTGTAACAGACAGTAGTGGGAATCCTGACACGTAAACTTACACTAGAATTTCATCGCACTACCCGGTCCTGTGAGCACATATCTGGGTTTGGTTTCCTCTGGACAGTGATTTATTTGTCGTTGCTCCACTTCCTGTCAGGTGACCCAGATTGCCTCCCAGCCGCAGCTCCAGGCTGAGCTCAGCCTCCGCCTCACGCAGCTGCAGACCCGCCTGGCGTCTCTGAAGATTGAGAACGAAGAGGTCAGACACACAAACACACAAACCAAAAATAATGCTCAGAGTTTCCACATTTCCTACAATAATTATCCGTGACATAAAGAAACCATGCCTACAAATATATTTTTTTAAGATAATTGCCGTTGTTTGTTAAACCTGAACAGCGATTGTTAAGCTTTGGATTTCTTCACATGTTCTAGCCATGTGTGTTTCTTCTTCTTCTTCTCCAAAAACCAAAAATACAAGAGCTCTGACGTTAGCTGTCTGGCTGACTACCGGCATCATTAGCAGACTAACCCAGCGTTACTTTCAGCAGCATTTCATACTTCTGTACATAAGGGCTGCACCATAAAAGGAAAATATGCACTATCGTTGTTGAATCAGTCCCTCCAGAAAAACGCAGAGATTTTTTGTGATTGTTGCGGGCAAAAATCCTTGATTATGCGGCACGTTTTCTTAAAAAATGCGATGGAATATGCGAGATATTTATGCAATTTTATGCGATGAAAATGCGGGAACTTGCAAAAATTGCGGGAACTTGCAAAAACTGCGGTTTGATGAAAAAGAGAAAAAAAGTGATTCCCCCCAACACCGTGTTCTCAGTAGGTGAAATGACGTCACTTCATAACGTTCCCATGGCAACAGGGGAAAATGGCTGCTCTTGTGTGAAGGAAACGCAACATTTTTCATCTTTCTGCTGAGATATATGTGACTTTTTTGCAACAAAAATGCGGAGATTATGAAATCATGCAAGCCCCGCATATTTTGCGCGGAAATCGGCAATTTATGCGGCGAAAGTGCGGCGTATTTGAAAAAATGCGGCCCCCCCGCATAAATATGCAGACTTTGGCTGATTATGCGTTGAATTCTGCGATCGCATAATCACGTTTTTCTGGAGGGACTGTTGAATGTTGCGATAACAATATTACTTGCGATAAATAAATAGATATTACAGTGTACTCAGTTCTGCATTTCTGCTGCTTTCAGTATTCTGCTTGTTGAATTTAAAACAAACGAAAGGAAATCATTTCCAACGTTCTTTTATTGAACAAATTGAACATTGAATTAAATATAAAAGGCAGCACTTAAAAAAAGAAAGACAGGAACATTTTAAAGTGCAGTTTTCTACTCATATTTTCTGTCAACTAACACAAAGAATCTCTGAGTGTATTTCGCGACGAGTCTTTTTATTCCGCCAGTTAATATTAAGATGATGATTAAAAAGGGATATATTGTGCAGCCCTACTCTACATTATTTTCTGTCTTTTGTGTCAGAGGAACCTCTTTAATGAGCTAACTAAAACACATCGATTTTGGTGCTTAATGCTTCGCTTAGTGAGTTTTTTTGGTTTTGCCCTCACCGATCAGTCATCTTCTTCTTCTTCTTTTTTTTGAGAAATATATTGAGTTTTGAGTTTTCAAAGACAGCATAACAAATACACACGTAACGTTCCACAAGTAGAAAACAAATCAAAGAGAAAATACAAGCAATATATGTATATATCACAAATAATTTTGACCTGGATTTCATATGGATGATATGTTGTATACTTAAATTGTAAGGTATGATATCATACCTTACAATTTAAGTATTAAGCAAACACCTTGCTTGGTGACTTTCAAGAACTCTTATAAATTGGCCCCCATGTTTTGAAGAAGATTGTTTTTATCCCCTTGGAGGCGTAAGTCAGCTTTTCCATGGCTAAACAGTAGGAGAGGCTTTTAAACCAGTACTATACTGGTACTGCGTACTGTATGCTCGGAGGATTCACCGTCGTATACATCAACCTGTACGGCTTTGTCAACAGCATCTACTCTTGCTGTCATTATTCTTCTCAGACCTTCTGTTTCTTAATCGTTCATACAGAGATCTGGTTTGCAGGGTTGTTTTCCAATCAGGGAAATCAATAACAAATCTATTTGAATAGCTAAATCGCTATATCCGACGTGCCAACGGTCTGGAACCAGGCCTGTGTTTCATGAAAAGTCACCAAACTCATTTGGATTTATCCCCCTCGAGAGCGTTAATGTCTGCAACAACTTTCCATGCAATATGTCCAATAGTTGTTGAGAATAGATAGAAGATTGACTCCCCTACAGTGGCCCGAGAACCCTCCCTGGTTACAAATTAAAATGTTTATCTGACAGTTACAAAACTTTAAAAGTTATGGTAATTTATGCCTCTTTAATGGGGGTGATAATGTAGCAGATGTAACCTCTAAAAATAAACTCGTGCCATGAGAGAGAGCGACTTGGTGCTGCAGTCTGCGGCGTCCTCTGTTGTTTTTTCGTCGTGTGAACAGAGGGCGGCTGTGAACTCACCCTGAAGGGCATAAAAATGCTGAAGGAGTCTGGATTAATGAGCTGCATCTGCACGTCTCAGCAGCTCGTACACACAAACACGCCCTGATTATCATGTACAAATAAAAACACTTTTACACCCATTATCCTCGCTGTAAATGCAAACACACTTTGCACATGAAGTTTACACAAACAGAGCCGTTGTGCTTGATCACACACACACTTCATCAAACGTTTTTGCAAAAAGGGAAACTCCACCCTGAAACGATTCATAATTCATAACTGGTGATCCATGAAGCCCGGTGCAGTCGTGGCATTTCTTTAGGTGTTCAGCCGTCCTCCCATACAGGATCGGTAGAGCGCAAATGTTGACTTCAGGGTTTTAAGGTGGAAAAATAGATTCACACGCAGCTAGAGGTCAAAACCAGTCCTATCTGGGTGATGAATAGAGTATCTGGGACTGGCCTTGTGCTCTCGCAGCAACAGGGAAAACACAGCTTTGTAACAGTGATATTTGGGTCTGTCAAGCCAGTTTTAGGAGTAATAAATTCAACTTTACAGCCCACACAATGAATCATAATTGAGGCTACTTATTTTAAAATGATCGATGGTTGGGCTTTTATAATAAAAGAAACCGTGAAGGAGAAGGTCCTGTGTTTGTTTACCTTTTTAACAGACCGAAATCAGTAGTCCGTCATCCGTTTTTATTTGTTGAGGAAAATTGAATATACTGTATTTCGTTACAGTTCTCTTTTTATTTAGTTTGTGTCGTTTTCATTGTGGAAAAAGGTTGTCAACGAATATTCTTCATCACAGTTTTCGTTGCTGAAATGAACACCGTTCCACATATAATCTAACTATGATATTAAAATATGAAATAAAATGAGCTGTTCACACAATACAGTAACGTGAGCTATTTAAAGGTGCAGTAAGCGATGCTGCGCAAAGATTTATATTTGAACTCAACTGCCAAACAAATACAACCACCCACCCTGGACTTATCAGTCCCTCCAGAAAAACGCGGAGTTTTTTTGTGATTGTTGCGGGCAAAAATCCTTGATTATGCGGCACGTTTTCTTAAAAAATACGATGGAATATGCGGGATATTTATGCCATTTTATGCGATGAAAATGCGGGAACTTGCAAAAATTGCGGGAACTTGCGGGAACTTGCAAAAACTGCGGTTTGATGAAAAAGAGAAAAGAAGTGATTCCCCCAACACAGTGTTCTCACTAGGTGAAATTACGTCACTTCATAACGTTCCCATGGCAACAGGGGAAAATGGCTGCTCTTGTGTGAAGGAAACGCAAAAATTTTCAACTTTCTGCTGAGATATATGTGACTTTTTTGCAACGAAAATGCGGGGATTATGAAATCATGCAAGCCCCGCATATTTTGCGCGGAAATCGGCAATTTATGCGGCGAAAGTGCGGCGTATTTGAAAAAATGCGGCCCCCGCATAAATATGCGGACTTTGGCTGATTATGCATTGAATTCTGCGATCGCATAATCATGTTTTTCTGGAGGGACTGCTTGCATTAACATCACTTACTATACCTTTAAATGCATACTAGCTGCATTTAGCTGCATACGTGGTTAAATGTGATTTGCTCTGGTGGAAGTAGAAACACACAGGCTACTCTCCATTCCCTGTGCCCCCTCCAGGTGAAGAAGACCTGGGGTGCGACTCTGACCACACTGCAGGACATGACGGTGCAGGAAGACTTCGACGTCTCCCAGAGCTTCACCCACAGCCCGTCCTCCGAGTCGGTCAAGTCCAGCGTGTCAGACGGCTACTTGAACAAACCGAGTCTGGCCAAGAAACGGGCCAACCAGCAGGAGACGGAGCTCTTCTACTTCACCGTGAGAGAACAGCAGAGCGTAACGTTCACACTTAAAGAGTAACAGCACAGCGGGATGAAAAGCAGTGTTTTGCTGACGTCTGTGGTTTAAACTGCCAAGCCTGTTTCACCTCTGATGTCAGAGGTCAGTGTTGCACCTGTAACCACCCCCCAGCAGTGATGGACTGCATTTATAGAGCCACTAGAAGTCAGCAAAAACAAGATCCACAGGAGGTGTTGAGTTACTCTTTAAAAACCACATTCAATCCTCTATTTTCATAAACAAAATAAAAACTGTCATTTTCTGCTTAATGCTTAGAGATAGTTCAGATCTTTTGAAGTGTGGTTGTATGAGCTACTTCTCCGTAGTCAGTGTGTTAGCTACAGTAGTTTGGAGGAGCAGGCAGGAGTACCGACACGGAAGCTAAGCAGCGTCCTGTTGTAGACGGGGCAGCAGCTAAACGTATTTAAGACACCTAAAAACATCTATATCAGTTTAAGTGGACACTATATTCGGAATATTCTCACCGTTTCTCTTGCTGTCAGACGGCCCTTTACGACGGGGAACTGAAGCCGTTATCTCTGCTCTCTTCAAAGCCACCAGACTCCTTTGACAAAAACAGTTTGTTTGTTTCATTTTATTTTTGAACAGGGACGGTGCACAAATTAGCATTAACCTTGCAAAAAAAACAAGGAGAGATGCATTGAGCCAGGTTATAGCACAAGTGCTATTTTCCACCTGTAGTCCCTTGGCAGGGCAATAACACTATAAAACAAAAGTTCAAGCATGTAAAATACAGAAAAAAAAAAAAATATATATATATATACAATTTTACATCATAGTCATACTTCATTTACAATAAAAACTCTCAACTGATCAATTTTTCCCCCTTCCAAGAACTAACCCCACCCCAGCCAAGATATTCGATGAAATATCCTTACCTCTCCCAATACATTCACTCACAACACACACACACACACACACACACACACACACACACACACACACACACAATCCTCATAAATGTGTACAGTTTTGTTGTGACAGTAACCATTCTTTTGTCATACTCGAAAAAGTTAAAAAATGTGTACTTTCACATTTTACCTCGCGAGTCATTTTACCTCGCAGAACACGGAGGTTGCTGCTCTACCGCTGCCTCCATCAGTTAGTGTGTTTGTTAGTTTTGTTCGTTCCTAACCCTTTAAAAACACCAAAGTCACACACTAACACAAACTAACCGATGGAGGCAGCGGTAGAGCAGCAACTCCCGTGTTCTGCGAGGTAAAATGAGTCTGGTCTACTCAGCCAATCATCACTCATGAGTCCGGCTGTTTTATAGGTTTTCTTGACTTGTATTAGATGGAGGCAGGATCAGGAGGAAGCTGGAGTTGAATTAGTGTGTATTTCATACTGTATATTTTCATTTGAAGTCATATTAAAATGCTTAAAAAGTAAAAAGCCAATTCATTTTCTTACATTTTTCATAACATTTTATTAAGCTTGCTGACTCTGAATTAAGCTTTGACCGGCTGCCACCTGGATGGATAACCGGATAAACTTTATGTTTGTTGTATTTCTCAATCCTCAGAAATTCCGCGAGTATCTGGAGGGAAGTAATCTAATTTCCAAACTGCAGGCCAAACATGACATACTGAAGAAAGCTTTAGCAGAGGGTAAGACGTACAGAAACTCTCTCTCTCACTTCTTACTCTTACTCTGTCTTTTATTTTGTGACATATACACTAATCAGCATTTATTGCCTTCAAATCTTTCCCTGTCTGTTTTTTCTTACAGGATATAAAGCTGAACTGCTGACTACCAGGTATAATGCCATGTTGCTGTGCATATTCTTTCTCCACATTTATTATTAATAATAATAATAAGTGTTGTAAGACACTCCTCTCTCTTTCTCCTCTTTCTGTTCATGACAGTCGTGGGCGGAAGAACTCCCATAGCAAGCACCAGGTAGAGTTTCACTTCCATCAGGCTTCGGGTTGTTTCTCTGTGTTTCTGCCAATAGCTGAGAGTCAAGGGCGTGATTTCCACTGGGGATGGAGGGGGGGTACATGTCCCCGTCACTTTTATAGTTCAGTTAGAGTTACATAAAGGCTACTGACTGATCCTCTGATAGGTGGAAGTTGCACCTGCAGTCTGAGAGGAGGCCTGCAGACACCACTACACTGATGTACTGTTAGAAATACTGCAAAATCCTCTGCAGTGCTCTTTTTAGTGCCGTTGCACATATACACTATGTAATATCGTAAAGTATAAGATCTCTATCAACAGAAACCGATGTCATAACCATCCCTGGGGGAACTTAATTAGTTTTGTTACGTATAGGATTATAACAGATCTTGGTTTTACCCGTTCATTTGAAAACTAGAGAAGCGAGCGCTAGACCACCAGACTGGAGTTAAAGCTGCAGTTTCTGCCTCCCCCATGAGGACTTCTAAGTAATGACAACAACACTGTCGGCGCATCGACATAATACAAGCCTTCCCCCCCGACCCCTCCTCCACGCAGTTGCTAGTAGCCAAGGAGGACACAGAGGATTAAAAAAACATGATGGACTCTTCAGAAGAGCTCATTATCTTCACTTGAGTTTCTGCGGGGGAAAGTCACCGGACGCCACCATCTTGTGAACACAGTCACACTGAGAGATACAGAGAGAGTTGTGTGGAGCTGAGAGTCTTAATCAGCTTTGTAGCAACTCATTTGGTAACGGCTTGAATGTAACAGACGTTCATTTCTATCAAAAAGTTCCGCACTAAAGCTTTGAGAATTAGAGGCCTGCACTCTCTGACGCAGATTTGCCAAAAATGGACTTGTGTGGCCAGGTTAGCTCAGTTGGTAGAGCAGGCGCACATGTTCATGGAGGTTTATGCCTCAATGCAGAGGTCCAGGGTTTGAGTCCGACCTGTGACGATTTCCTGCATGTCTTCCCCCTCTCTCTCCGCTTTCATTTCTAGCTGTCCTATCCATATCCGGAAAAGCCCACAAAAAATAATCTTTAAAAAAAAAAAAAAAAAATGGACTTGTGCTCCCCCCCCCCCCTTCCCCCCGACTCACATACTAATGCTAATGCTGACTCTGTGACAAGAAGCAGTACCAGGAGTCCATAAGACCTTCAGACAGAACCAGAGTGAATAAGGTGTAACCAGTAACCAACCATGACTGTGTTTATAGGATTCAACCAAAGCCATACCCTTGCATGTGGAGAGCTGCATCCGCTACATCAACCTGCATGGTGAGTTCCACTTCGATCGGGCTCAGCCGTTATTGATGAGAAATGTTTTTGTTGTGGTGGTTTCACCAACTACTCAACTACTATTTTGCCAAATCAAAAGTTTGAATTTAGTTTCCTTAAAAAAAAAGACCTTGCGAGGTATTCTAAAGTGATACATTTGCGTTACAAAAGTTTTCTCCTGCTTGCCGTAGGCAGTGATGTTAGTTTCATACTTTCATACTTTGAACTAGCGCTGCACGATACGAGGAGAATATCTAATTGTGATTATTTTTGACTGATATTGCGATTGCGATATGATTCACCGTGGAAGTAATGATCATTTTTGTAAAGTTATTCTCATTTTTATTGAAAATTAAAATGATTATGGTGAGATTTTTGCGAAGATCTGTACCAAACAAATATTTTTATTTTCTTTAGTCTGTAGGATGAACACTTAATTCAGAATGATTTGACACATATTTCGCCTTTAACAAACATTGTGCGCCACCTGCGATTTGGATAGTGCACTACAGTAGTCCATATTGCGATTTCAATAAAATTGCGATTAATTGTGCAGCCCTACTTTAAAATAAGATAAGATAAGATAAGCCTTTATTGTCTCCTATTGGAGAAATTCACCTTGGGCATTCGAGAGAAACAAAATGGCGACACATCCCGCATAAACACACAATAAACATACAGTTAACCTACATAGAAACATAATCATACATTATCTCATCCAATGCTTCAATGAACATCTAATACCCCTCACACAATACCCCCCCCCCCCCTCTCACAATCACAGAAGAACAGAAGAGAACCGACAACACATCCTCCCCCTCGTATTGCACTTCATCTTGATAATGATTGCACATTTCCCGTTAACTCACGCTGTGGTAAATAACTTCTGTATTGCACAATGCCCAATTGTATAATGCCATATAAAATATACCATTTCATATATATACAGTATATAAAAATATTGCACCAGTACCCTATCAGCCATTGCACATCCTATAACTATAATGGTAAGTAATACAATATTATTTAGTAGTATTAGTCACACATACATCACTGCAGCCAATACACACACACACACACACACACACACACACACACACATCTTATCTCTTATTATTCATTAATTTAATTGAAAGCAGCACAAATGAGAATTTATACCTGTTAAGCTTGTGGTTTGGCAACCTGTACCTTCTGCCTGAAGGCATCAGCTCATATGCTGCTTTGAACATTATCGTCATGAAACAGGTATTTAATCGCATTCTGTGTGGTATTAAAACGGTCTTAGAAGGTCTTAAATGTAACCTGGTAAACCCTGCAGACACCCTGAAAACCTTGTGACTAGTACAAATGAATTAATAACTAAACATTAATCATAACTACTGTGGTGCATCCTGAAAATGAGGATTTTCCTGACAGTAGGCTTCATGCTAGTCTATATCGACGGCGTTCTACTTCCGGGATTGTTCAGCTGCCGCCAGAAATTCCGCCAGATGTCCCTCATTTCGTCCAGATGTCCGTCCCCTTCCTCCGGTGGATTTACAAGGACTCTGGTTAACTGCTCCTCAGATCTCTGCAGGGTAAATCCAGACAGCTAGCTAGACTATCTGTCCAATCTGAGTTTTCTGTTGCACGACTAAATCAACTTTTAAACGTACACACGTTCCACCAAAACAAGTTCCTTCCAGAGGCTATTTAGCAGAGGCATCGTCATTGTGTCCGGGGATTAGCGATGCCCAAAATGATTGTGATTGGTTTAAAGAAATGCCAATAAACCAGAGCACGTTTTTCTCCCATCCCAGAATGCTGTGTGGAGTAGCCAGACCCTCCTTTGCAGTGCTGTGGAGGAAGGTCTGGCAATGGGAGACTAGCTTCATGCTAACACTACAGACTGACAGAAACACAAACACCCATCTGTTCCCAACAGGTCTTCAGCATCAGGGCATATTCCGGGTGTCGGGATCACAGGTGGAGGTCAACGACATCAAGAACTCCTTCGAGAGAGGTGAGAGGGTTTAACCTGCAGGTCCCCGGACCGACAGCTTCAGGCGGGTAAAGATGTGGTTGACTCGTTCCGTCTTGTCGTCCAGGTAACGACCCACTGATTGACGAGGAGAGCAACCACGACATCAACTCTGTGGCTGGCGTGCTGAAGCTTTACTTCAGGGGTTTGGAGAACCCGCTGTTTCCCAAGGAGAGGTTCAATGACCTCATCTCCTGCGTCCGTGAGTACCACGGTCTGTTTACTGTCAGCGTGCAACAAATACATGCGCACATTTTTAGCCCTTGGCTACACGAGTGACGCAAAAGACACTTTGAAATCTGATTTGAGTGGCCAGAGTGTCCGGACTGAGACGCATCTGTAGGAATTCGATTAAAATTGCATTTCAAACCACCTCCAAATGTGGTTTGGCTCTGATTTGGAGAAAACAAAAACACGTTTTGTGTGTTTTTTGCTGTTCAGACTTTGTAAAAATCAATCTGGATACAATCTGGATCTGCCAAGAAACAGGTTAGGCTTGGCAGTCTAAACAAGGTCTGATAGATGTCTGTATATCCATGAGTACACTGCAAACTGGACCTGCTAGTAGCTAATTTGGCAAATTTTAAATTGCGCCAATTTGCCTGGTATAGACCAATCACGTGGCCAATATATCAAACTATTTCAGCTTATAGTTTATATATCAGGATCAGTGTGTCTACTGTATCTTCAGCCCACACACTCACTTTCCCTCTCAGTTTATTTGCCTTTGTTTCTCTTTAGTGTGTCATCCCCTCTACTCAGCAGAGATATTATGGAGCCGGCTGATGTTTTTTCATGATGTGTCGTCGTGTTTCAGACTCGTCTCGATGACTGTTCTGCTGTGTGTTTCTTGCCGCAGGAATCGAGAACATGTACGAGAGGGCGCAGTGCATCCGTAAGATCCTGCTGGGTGTCCCGAGGGCGACGCTGGTGGTGATGCGATACCTGTTCGCCTTTCTCAACCAGTGAGTGTCCACTCGCACAAAACCAGACCCTTACAGTTAATGATCATTTCTTTCCATTTTCCCAGAATTGTTCCCTTCATCGCACGTGGTTTTAAAGCTGAGGATAAGGGGGAGAGGCTATAAACCTCTCTCGCAGTAAAGGGCGATAGAAGTGCACACTTGTAGAGATGATGGAACAGCACTCTGCAGCCTCTCTAATAAATATAGAATGAGAGAGCAGCGAGGGATGGAGAGCTGAGTGTGAAGTGTGCAGGTGTGATGTACCAACTTGTGCGTTTTGGTGCGCTTGTTAGCAGCACCATGAAATGCATTCAGCTTCAGTATTATTAAACCATCAGTATTTAACTTCCAGTTCCTATGAACGCTGGTGTGCGACATTACAGGAAACAATAATAGACACTGAATGTGAAACTGAGTTTTCACATACACTACATACACATACAGTACATACAGTACATACAGTACTAACATCATAAATAACTCCACCCACCCTGGCTATCACCTCTTTGAACTGTTGCCCTCTGGGAGGCGTTATAGAGTTTTTTTTCCACAAGCAATTTGCACATTAAAGTGGGTTGTTCATGTTGCTTTGTATGTTTTGTGTTTTGTTGACTGAATAAAAATGAAAAAGTTGGTAATCACACAAAAGAAGAAAATCGTTCCCAAACGTCTCTGCGCTCTCGTACCGTTTCCCTCCCCCCCCCTCCCCCCCTTCAGCCTCTCCCAGTACAGCGACGAGAACATGATGGATGCTGGGAACCTGGCCATTGTATTCGGCCCCACCCTCCTGCCCACGCCGGACACGCTGGACCAGGTGGCCTGTCAGGCGCACGTCAACGAGGTCATCAAGACGGTCATCCTGAACCACGACAACATCTTCCCCGACACCAAGGAGCTGCCCGGCCCCGTTTATGAGAAGTGCATGACTGGAGACCAGTACTGGTGAGTTCAGTTCATTTCATGAGTTGCTAATCATATTCATCGAATTATAATATCCTAATGTTATTACTATTCTTCTGTGTTTCCCCCCGTCTCCATCGAGATTAACCTTCTGAACCCTGATTTTCGCTGTAAAATTTTAAATTCAAGTGAAGCCCCATTAGCATTACATGAGGAAATATTCACCACGCTGCTCCGTTATTTAACTCATTGCTCCAAACAGCATTTTAATCATCGGGAAATGGCGGTAGAATATGGTCAGCGGGACAAAAGAGAGAGACAAAAACCTCCACAAGGGGGCGCTGGAGAGTCTTTATCGCCGTCATAAAGTCATAGCAGGATGTCGCACATCACTGCGATTTTATACTCATTACATTGGCTTCCGATCAATTTCAAGATCAAATTCAAAGTTTTGGTTCTGACTTATAAAGCATTGCATGGTCTAGCACCTGCTTATATCTCTGACCTGCTCCATCCGTACACTACAACCAGGCCCCTCAGGTCTTCTTTTCTTTTTTCATAAAGTATGTTTATTAAGATTTTACATTTTACAAAAGAGAAAACAAAATACACTTAGAAGATGTATACAACTCAGTGAATAATAATATCAGCAGAAATAAAACAATGTGAACAATTATCAACATCATCCACCATTAATAACAACAATGTAAAAATAAATAAAAATAAAATAAAAGATAAATTAAAAAACCAAGAGCAACCAGGGCGTATGCAATTTCAGCAAAGAAGCACAAGCAAAAACTCAGAGGGCAGAACAGACAGCACCCGATGCCTTACATTACTGATCAGGGTCAGTGTTAGATTGGGTAAGATGATCCAGAAATGGTTGCCATATACTGTAAAACGTATCAAGGTTGCCCATAACACCATTCCCCTCAGGTCTTCTGACCAGGATTACTGGTTGTCCCACGCACTCGCTTAAAAACTAGAGGTGTCCGCTCTTTTGAAGCGGTGGCTCCAAACCTGAGGAACGCCCTTCCTGTTGTCTTACGTTCTGCAGTCTCGCTTGAAGCTTTTAAAAAGCAGCTGAAGACGCACTTGTTTACATTTGCTTTTGATTGATGTATGTAATTTTTTTTGGTGTCATGCTGTAATTGTTCTAATGATTGTTTTTAGTCTTTTTGGTTTTATAACTTAATATGTTTTGTTCAAATGTTTACTAATGTGAAGCATTTTGTGACTTTGTCTGTGAAAGGTGCTATATCAAATAAACTTATTATTATTATTATTATTATTATTATTATAACTCCGTCAAATGTTAAACACACGGACACAAAACACCAGAGGTGGAAAAAGTGCTAAAGTATTGTACTCAAGTAAAAGTACCAATACTTTGATGAAATATTTCTCAAGTACAAGTGAAATTACCTATCTGAAAAATTACTAAAGTAATAAGTTGTTCATTTAAAATGTACTTTAAGTAAAAGTTACTTAGTTACATTAAAACAGGGCGGGGGTTGCCCTACAGGTTGCTAGTGCCAGACAAAAATTAGCAATGCCACGAAACATGTTCTTTTGCTAATTGGCAATTTTCTATTAGTCATGAAAACTTTGTTTGAAGTACTAATGCACAAATACTTACCAAAACATGCTTCCGCAGATTAGATGTGGAGTTATTGAATGCTGCCGGTTCAGTCACCGTTGGCAGACACATCTGGCGTTGCGTGATGGTCTTTCAAATGTGGCCAAGGATTTTCGTCGTTTTGGGCAGCAGAGTTCGATGTTTCAGCTAGAATTTCTACTGAAACAGTCTCTGAACCGTCGTCGCTCGCCTGATCCACCTCCATCTCGTTCTAACTCTCCTAGAGAAAGACCTGGTGCCTGGTAGGCAGCCTAGATGCTGATCACTCTCCTACAGAAAGACCTGGTGCCTGGTAGGTAGTCTAGATGCTGATCACTCTCCTAGAGAAAGACCTGGTGCCTGGTAGGCAGTCTAGATGCTGATCACTCTCCTACAGAAAGACCTGGTGCCTGGTAGGTAGTCTAGATGCTGATCATTCTCCTAGAGAAAGACCTGGTGCCTGGTAGGTAGTCTAGATGCTGATCACTCTCCTAGAGAAAGACCTGGTTCCTGGTAGGCAGCCTAGATGCTGATCACTCTCCTACAGAAAGACCTGGTGCCTGGTAGGCAGCCTAGATGCTGATCACTCTCCTAGAGAAAGACCTGGTGCCTGGTAGGCAGCCTAGCTGCTGATCACTCTCCTAGAGAAAGACCTGGTGCCTGGTAGGCAGCCTAGATGCTGATCACTCTCCTAGAGAAAGACCTGGTGCCTGATAGGCAGCCTAGATGCTGATCACTCTCCTAGAGAAAGACCTGGTGCCTGGTAGGTAGTCTAGATGCTGATCATTCTCCTAGAGAAAGACCTGGTGCCTGGTAGGTAGTCTAGATGCTGATCACTCTCCTAGAGAAAGACCTGGTTCCTAGTAGGCAGCCTAGATGCTGATCACTCTCCTACAGAAAGACCTGGTGCCTGGTAGGCAGCCTAGATGCTGATCACTCTCCTAGAGAAAGACCTGGTGCCTGGTAGGCAGTCTAGATGCTGATCACTCTCCTACAGAAAGACCTGGTGCCTGGTAGGTAGTCTAGATGCTGATCATTCTCCTAGAGAAAGACCTGGTGCCTGGTAGGTAGTCTAGATGCTGATCACTCTCCTAGAGAAAGACCTGGTTCCTGGTAGGCAGCCTAGATGCTGATCACTCTCCTACAGAAAGACCTGGTGCCTGGTAGGCAGCCTAGATGCTGATCACTCTCCTAGAGAAAGACCTGGTGCCTGGTAGGCAGCCTAGATGCTGATCACTCTCCTAGAGAAAGACCTGGTGCCTGGTAGGCAGCCTAGATGCTGATCACTCTCCTAGAGAAAGACCTGGTGCCTGATAGGCAGCCTAGATGCTGATCACTCTCCTAGAGAAAGACCTGGTGCCTGGTAGGTAGTCTAGATGCTGATCATTCTCCTAGAGAAAGACCTGGTGCCTGGTAGGTAGTCTAGATGCTGATCACTCTCCTAGAGAAAGACCTGGTTCCTAGTAGGCAGCCTAGATGCTGATCACTCTCCTACAGAAAGACCTGGTGCCTGGTAGGCAGCCTAGATGCTGATCACTCTCCTAGAGAAAGACCTGGTGCCTGGTAGGCAGCCTAGATGCTGATCACTCTCCTAGAGAAAGACCTGGTTCCTGGTAGGCAGCCTAGATGCTGATCACTCTCCTAGAGAAAGACCTGGTGCCTGCTAGGCAGCCTAGATGCTGATCACTCTCCTACAGAAGGACCTGGTGCCTGGTAGGCAGCCTAGATGTTGATCACTCTCCTACAGAAAGACCTGGTGCCTGGTAGGCAGCCTAGATGCTGATCACTCTCCTACAGAAGGACCTGGTGCCTGGTAGGCAGCCTAGATGTTGATCACTCTCCTACAGAAAGACCTGGTGCCTGGTAGGCAGCCTAGATGCTGATCACTCTCCTAGAGAAAGACCTGGTGCCTGGTAGGCAGTCTAGATGCTGATCACTCTCCTAGAGAAAGACCTGGTTCCTGGTAGGCAGTCTAGATGCTGATCACTCTCCTACAGAAAGACCTGGTTCCTGGTAGGCAGCCTAGATGTTGATCACTCTCCTACAGAAAGACCTGGTGCCTGGTAGGTAGTCTAGATGCTGATCACTCTCCTAGAGAAAGACCTGGTTCCTGGTAGGCAGCCTAGATGCTGATCACTCTCCTACAGAAAGACCTGGTTCCTGGTAGGCAGCCTAGATGCTGATCACTCTTTTTTACTCAGTAACGGATGGGATTTATAATGTAGCGAAATACAATACTTCACTCAAAACGTAATCAAGTACATTTTAAATTACCGATTTTAAAAACTACTCAATACAGTAACGTGAGTAAATGTATTTCGTTACTTTCCACCTCCGCAAAACACACATTGATGTCATTCAGTGCGACTTACACTTCCGGGAGATGTCATTATCTCTGATGTCCATCAAGAATAAACGTCCAAAAATCCACTTAGAAATCATAGAAAAACACGGTTCAGAAC
>CM042447.1:3327691-3505191 GCA_023631565.1 Gymnocephalus cernua | reverse complement strand
ACCTACAACAGGTCCGTCATGTAAGACACCTTCCATTATCACATGAGAGCACGGAGGATCGTTTCAGCTGCGGTGAATGTTAAACCCAATTTCCAGCTCTTTCTCTCACCTCTAAAAATACCTGTGAATTTCATCACGCTGTTATCACTCGTGTTTCTCACGTGAACTGCTGACTTCTTTTACTCTCAGGCCCCATCCAGACGAAGACGTTAGGATGAAAACGCATCCGTCTTCCCTGGATTCGGTTCAAGAAAATTCACGTACACTTGAATCCATTTATAAATGACTCAACACGGTACTTCATATGCCAGGCCTGTAGGCGGCGCTGTTAGTGCTACAGAAACTAACGGAACGAAGAAGAAGAGCAGCCTTCAGTGACTTCCTTTCATAACCATAGACAGTATATAAAAGTTCATAACATGACTGTTAGCTAGTTCTCTTAGCTTAACACATCCATGGACTAGACTTTAATAACTTACACCACTGCTCGTTATATAAAGGCCACCTAGAAAAAGAATGTAAACTTTGTTTACATTCTATCGGACATGATTGCAGCTAGCAGAGCTAGCGTTAGCGCGCTAGCTAGCGCTAGGTGTGTGGGGATGTCATCATCGATACGCACGTATGCGGTTTCGCCGTCCATATGAAGCCAAACGTGAGCCGGCTTTTTTTTTATTCACCCTGGGACCAGGTTTCAAAAAAGTGCGTTTACAGGCAGTGCGTTTACAGGATTCATGTGGACAGTCGGCCCAAACGATGCAAAAGATGTGCGTTTGCATTGAAATACGTTTCCGTGTGGATACCGCCTCATTCTCATTCCTAACTATACACGTAACCTATGGAAGAGATATGGGTATGCCATAGTGGAGGAAGAAGTATTCAGACTTTATACTTTTTCCGCATTAAAGTGCTCATACTATGCTTTTTGGCTTTTTCCTTTATTGTGTTATATATCTTTTTTGTGCACGTTATAGGTTTATAAAGTCAGTCCCTCCAGAAAAACGCGATTATGCGATCGCAGAATTCAATGCATAATCAGCCAAAGTCTGCATATTTATGCGGGGGGGCGCATTTTTTCAAATACGCCGCACTTTCTCCGCATAAATTGCCGATTTCCGCGCAAAATATGCGGGGCTTGCATGATTTCACAATCCCCGCATTTGCAAAAAAGTCATATATATCTAGGGTTGGGTACCGAAACTCGGTGCGAATAGGCCCCCGGATCCGACGTAAACGGTAGTAACGAGACCGAATAAGAACGAAGATTTCGGTGCCTTGTTTTGGTGCCTGACTTTACACTACAATCGACAGCAGGTAACGTTAGCCTACCTTTAGCTAGCAGCGTGATTAAACACGTTAACATGCTGACAGGTGACGTTAACCAGTGTAAAGTGTGACTGTATATCAACAGTCTGCTCTGCAGCGCAGCAGCTGCCGACGTCGGAGAAACACAGACGGTGCATTCACTGACACTGGTAACATACAGCCTTGCGGTGCATTCGTAGTTATTGTAAAATACCCTTTTCCCATCTGGTTGCTGTTTTTGTCGTCCAACAGCAATTTAGGCCTACTGGTGACCCTACATATATCTCAGCAGAAAGTTAAAAAAATGTTGTGTTTACTTCACACAAGAGCAGCCATTTTCCACTGTTGCCATGAGAACGTTATGAAGTGACGTAATTTCACCTACTGAGAACACGGTGTTGGGGGAATCACTTTTTTTTTCTTTTTCATCAAACCGCAGTTTTTGCAAGTTCCCGCAAGTTCCCACAATTTCATCGCATAAAATGGCATAAATATCCCGCATATTCCATCGCATTTTTTAAGAAAACGTGCCGCATAATCAAGGATTTTTGCCCGCAACAATCACAACAAAACTCTTTTTCTGGAGGGACTGTAAAGTGAAAAAGCCCAAAGTCCCCCCCCCAAAGGGACTTACCATTATGTTGTCAGATGTAGAGTTGTGGATGATGATAATGATGAAGATGTGTGAATGAAGAAATGGTCGCAGATGCCATTTAAATATTAATATGAGGCCCTGGTGTCTCGCTTCTCCTAGCTCCACAAGACTCACCCAATAATATCTAGTTTTCTGGCTTTAGCATGAAATGCAATGGAATGCATCAATGTGATAAACATTATAAGGATAGTAATAGTTTTTATATGAAAATACATCACACCATCTCCAACCGATCGCGTCACCAAACTGTGTCTTTTGTTGTTTTGGTTGAGAGAACGTTTGAGTGCAGTAGTTGAGTAACTCGTGAAAATGTAGAACATACAGATGTGCGTTCTCTACATCTCCCTCTGCTTTCTCTTGCTGATGCAGAATCATCCTCCAATCTTAAATCCTAAATAAGCTACTGTTAACTGTGCTTGTCTTTCCTGTCGACAGTCACAGGAGGAAGCGAACCGACGGTTTATTCCGCCGCCCCCTCGGCCGCTCCAACGACAGCCACTGCCACGGTAACGGAGGCGGGATGGAGCGAAGCTCCCCGCCGGTGACGGGTCACTTCAGCCCCAGGGAGCTGCTGCTGGGGCGGGGTCAGGGTTTGACCCCGCCCCTCGACAGCCCAGAGCGGCGCCGGCGCTCTGCAGCCGCCGTGACAATGATGGTGAGCCGACATGATTCGCTGCGGCGGCCAGAGGACACGCCCATCCGGCGCTCGAGCAGCGGGCAGCATGGCTTCAGTGACTCCCATCGCTCCAGAGCGCTGGACCCTGACACACTGGCTCAGGTACACACACACACACACCAACACACACACACACACACACACACACACACAAATACAGTTCATTAACTTAAATAGATGGCATTAATTAAAGCTGAATTAATCAGTGTTTAATGGATTCAAATTGAATTATGGGAAATGGGTTCCTTGTAGTGACAAACGCATCGAGAATGATCAGTGTGTCTGCAGCTGTAATTTTTGTCATGTCATTTTCAGAGTCAAGCAAGCAATCAAAATCCCAAAAAATATTCAGTTTTATATTACTAGTGAACGAGTGAACTCCAGGCGAACTCTCTGCTCCTCACCACGGGGCTTCTCGGGTGCTGTGAGCAAATCACTCCGCCAAAGTAGCAGAAGTAGCAGCGCTTCGCCTTCTGAGAATATAGTTCCCAGTATGTATACGGTCAGAAGATGGCTGTGTGTCATGTGATGTTGTTATTTGTACACGCTGTGACTATACAAATCACAACATGTAAATAGGAACATGTTGTTGTTATTTTGTCACTTATTAGGAGCAGTAGACTAGATGGAACCGGTTACCTCCAGGATCTTGTCTAAGCTAGGCTAGATGGAGCTGGTTACCTCCAGGATCTGTGCTAAGCTAGGCTAGATGGAGCCGGTTACCTCCAGGATCTGTGCTAAGCTAGGCTACATGGAGCTGGTTACCTCCAGGATCTGTGCTAGGCTAGGCTACATGGAGCTGGTTACCTCCAGGATCTGTGCTAAGCTAGGCTACATGGAGCTGGTTACCTCCAGGATCTGTGCTAAGCTAGACTACATGGAGCTGGTTACCTCCAGGATCTGTGCTAAGCTAGGCTACATGGAGCTGGTTACCTCCAGGATCTGTGCTAGGCTAGGCTAGATGGAGCCGGTTACCTCCAGGATCTGTGCTAAGCTAGGCTAGCGGTGGAGGCGTCAGACACGCACAGAGATGAGAAGGGTATGGATGGACTTATCTAACTCTGGGGGATACGGGGAATAAGACAAAGTCCCAATAAGTCGCCGTGGTCCTTTAAACCGATTAATTAATTATCAAAATAGTTGACAACTAACCGATTGATCTTTGCAGCTCTACTGTGAAGTGTTTCCTTGTTGCTCTCTTGGTGGACTCCTTGTCTTTCCTCCTCCTGCAGGACATCGAGGAGACGGTGACCGTGGCTCTGGGGGAGTTGCGGCAGCTGGAGCGGCAGGGCTGCCGGCCGGCTCCCGACGTGGTGCTGGACACACTGGAGCAGGTGAAGAACGGCCCCGCCACAACCTGCTCCTCCGAGTCTCCCAGCCCCCACAGCACCCCCAGCACTCCAGGCACACCGGGAACCCCCGGGACTCCCGGGACCCCTGGCACCCCAAGCCCCCTCAGCCCTCTGAGCCCTCTGAGCCCCATCAGCCCGCTCCCCGGACCTCCGCCCGGACCTCCCAGACCGGCCAACCCTTCCCCCGACACCCTGGGCTCCTTCAAACCCGTGGCAGCTGCTCGCATGGGGGCTCCGCTGCGGCCCCCCGCCCTTCGGCCCAAACCTATGGTGCCGCCCAAGAGCAGCACCCCGCCTCTGCCCCCGCCGCTGGACAAATCCTGCACCATGTGAGCCAAAACAGGCCGACGAAAGGCCAAATCAGGCCTACCCGGGCCAAAAATGGGCCAGAAGAGGAGATCAGGGTACTGTTTACTGTTAATAATCAAATCAACATGAGGGTAGAAACGTTAGGACAGAGAAAAAGGGTTTAAATGTAGTAATAAACTATAATATATGACATGACCTATGATATGATATGCCATGATATTTATGTGTTGTCAGGTTGGTGTGTACTCTCTTGGTGTGTAGGAGTTTACTTTCTCCATGTATTGAAGCATTTATCAAAGGTTAGCTAAAAGAAGTGCTGGTAAAGAGACACAGGAAGGAAGCGTAGGCAGAGCGTCCTGTCCTGTATATGAGGCGATAGTCGCAGAGACGTGGGGAGTGTAGTGCAGCTCCAGTAAGATGTAGTTTCAGTGACGTGAATTGTAGTCACCCACAAAGGCCGCTGTTTTCTTTAAAAAAAAAACGACCCCGATCGGCTGCTGCATCTGTGACGAGAGACTAAAGGAAGAGGACCCGGCAGAGTGAAGGTGGACAACGGTTCAACGACGTCTGTGTGACTTATAATTTATTTTTTTATTTCCCACTCGGTTTAGCTGCTAAGCTCACTTAAAGCTTACTTAACACCTCAAACCACGAAACGCCTCTTGAGGTCGTCAGTGACACCAAACTCACATTTATTTAACCAACGTCCAGCTATTTAATGAATGTTGCCAGTATTAAACGACTGTTCAGCCATCTATTGAATGTTCAGCGAGTTGCTGCGGCGACTCACTAAACTTTTTAACAGCCTTCTTGTGTTTTTGGAAGGGGAGCCCCCCCACCCCACCCCACCCCACCCCTCGCCCAGACCAGAGCATCAAACAGGGTGTGACGGTTGAGCGGTGGAGGGAGCTTGGACAGAACATTTTCTGGGATGGGGGTGGGTGTATGATTTTGTTCTTGTTTGTGTGTGCAAGAAGAGTGTGTGTGTGTGTGTCCTGCTTGCCTGCCCTTGTTCTACTCCCTTGTAAGTGCAGAAGCACTAGAATAGCGATAGATGATAGATAATTCATGCCTGCCTTGAGTGCCAGGACACGCAAGTGCAAGTTGGGAAAACGAGTGCAAAAAGCATGCCACTTTCTATGTATGTATGTATGTTAGTGTGTGTGTGTGTGTGTGTGTGTGTGTGTATGTGTGTGTGTGTGTGTGTGTGTCAGAATAATGTTTTACCTGGTTGTGAAGTCACTGAAGTCACTAGTTAACCTTAAATTCACAATAAGCTAACAGGGTGGGGCTTTGTGTGTAAACGCCCAAAAATAAAACACTTGAACAGCACACTGAATGTGGGTTAGTCCAACCGGGCTGGTAACTAATGTGTGTGTGTGTGGTGATTTAACATGACGTGCTGAGATGGGCTATGGATGCACATCTGTGTGTGTGTGTGTGTGTGTGTGTATGTGTGTGTATGTACGTGAAAGTGCCTTTTTTTTTTATCCTTGTCTTTTTTGGGGAGTTGTGAATCCACTCACGCATGTCCTGAACGAAGAGCAGCAGCACTCTGAATGAAATAATCATAAAGTGTTTAGTAGATTACTGAATTATGAATTCTAGCATTAACCCATTGTGACATTGCACTTTGATGTATAGGATTGTGTACTTGGCATGTAGCATCATAACATGTTGGTGCATTTTAACTCAAAGGGAGGTTTCTTTGAATGTGTTTCATAATAACGGAAATGGTTTTTGTCTGTTAGTGTTGCTGTATTTGAACAACTGAGCTTCCTAAAGATTAGCTCATATAGCCAAATGAATTGTATCTACGTGTTGTATTTATATTATAAATAAACCTGAATAAATTAGCATTCAAGTCATTAAATTGATGGAAACTGTTCTTTAGATGAAATGTGGCTAAATGTGTGGTTTGAACACTCATGAACCTCCAGGTGTGTTCTGTAAATCGGTGGAGTTTCTTAAACTTTTTCTGTCGCGCCCCCCCCCCCCTAAGAAAGTTGATTAAAATTTTAAAATGTTGCAAATGTCAGTGGGCTTCTGAATGAGCTTTTCTTACTTCTGGAATATAACCCGGATGTTCTGCTTTCACGTGGGCTCTATACAGAGTTATGGTTCCCTGTTAGTACTCTAATGTAGCTCAGCGTAAATTCAGTCAGGAAGACGTCATTAATGTTACACACTCTCTTAATCAGCTGGCAAGTCTGATCAGCCGTGTGGTGAGAAGTAACTTGCGTCACGTATCCAATCAGAATCGGGCACGTTCGTTCAAGCCTATCGCAGCACAACAACCATGTTTTAAATCTCTTCTCTCTCCCGCTTCTGTCAGTTGTCTTTGCAGACGAGCGTGCGACCCGCCTCCTCCCCTTCCTCCTCCCCTTCCTCCTCCAGGCACCTTTAACCACGGGGTTCTCGGTCTTCTTCTGGCTGACGGACCCCCCTTTTGGTTTAATCACCACCACCAGTGTCTAGACTCCATCGGGGGGGATATACTGGCTTTTCTAAAACTCTAGAAATTGTATAGCCTATATACCTTTTGTCCGTTGGAGTCTAATCTCCAAAGATTTGATGCAAACCTTTGTTACTTTGCATGCGTATTTTCAAAATAAATATTTGCATATCTGCAAACAAGTCTCTCCTGATTGAAATAGTCTGGCTTACCGCGTGTACAGTGCTGGGATAAAATAGGTAAAGTTAGCTAGTAATTACAGACGTTACCTGATTCATCAAGTCTTGTGCTGATGCTCTGACAAGCAGAAGCTTGGATTGTGGGTAGTGTAGTCTTTCCATGTGTTCTGTATTCATTTCAGATCAACAACGGTCAGATTTACGGCAGCTTTTGAGAGGCGGCGAGCAAAGTGTTTTAATGTCCCTCCCCTTCCGCCATCTCTGCTATCTATTTTGCAAGGGCAGCGTCGCTGCATCCGGGGCTTAGCACTGTCCAAGACGGCTGCGGTTGTTATAAAGAAATAATCTATCCCAGAATAGATAAGCAGTGTAGCCGGACCATACTCCAGCGCTGACACAGCAAGACTAGTAGTCTTATTGACAAACTCGAATAACAGAAATACAAATAGACTTATTTGGGAGGATATTGCTACATAAAAAAATATTTTCATTACCAATCAGCGATATAAAGCATTAAAAAAATCCATTGTATTGACCTACAGCTGAGGCTCCAGACTTTAAACATGTCAGTGTAAAATCATATTTATCAGCAATTCTTATAAAATAAGCATTTAGTACCGAGGTGATAAAAAAATATTAAAGGATATTATGCTATTTTTCAGGTTCATACTTGTATTTTGCCTTTCTACTAGAACATGTTCACAATCAAATCAAATCAAAAAAATGCTTTAATGTTCACAAAAGACATTATTTTTCTCATACTTTCTGTCTGAATATACCTGTCTGAAACGCTCTGTTTTAGCGCCTGTCTCTTTAAGCCCCCCCCCCCCATCCAGAAAAAGCCCAGTCTGCTCTGATTGGTCAGCGTTTCCGGGTCTTCCGCATATGCGCTCTGTGCGTCTCTGCATCGTCATTGCAGCCGGGGAATGATAACAGCACTGTAGCGACACTTTCTACGTATAGATGTATCATTGTGACATCACAATGTTACAGAAGTCCTGACGGCTCGTTGAAAGGCAGTTTCTGAATACGAGCTGTGTGTATTTCTCTGTGGATTGAGTGTTTTGATACTTTCACAGTATTTATACAGCACCTTGACCTGCTTTATAATTTTTTTTAAAGACACAGAAATCTCACTTTTTATAATATAGGACTTTTAAATGCTGTAATAGAAAGCCCAGTCTCCTGCAGCACCTTAAAGACAACATAACATTTAGGCCTGCAACTAAAAAATGTCATTACTGATGCATCAGTCAATCGATTCTTCAACCAGATGGTCAATTATCTCCAAGCTTTATTTAAGTGGTATCAAGCACAGTAAATAAATTATTAAAATACAAAGTAAACATGCAACATAATTCAAATCCTTAATATGTTTTAAATAAACAAAAGGTTTTAAGCACCTCCAGCGTGTCTGTTGAACTGTCACGACCTAAGAATCAGCGAGAGAGGAGCTGCTGTTGGTGCATCTCTTTGGTCTGGACCTTTTTTTTTGGCAAAATGAGATTCAGAGCAACAAGGAGGAGGAGGAGGACTGCTAAACCAACCAGAAGTTGGTCTGCAGTTTCCAAAAGAAAATGGAACATTTATAAGCATCTTATATATCTGTGAGAAGTTATCTGAGCTTCATCCTCACTTCCACCGTGCATGTCAGCCTTTTGACCCAGGTTTGAGGGTGCTGAAGGGTTTGGAGTTTCGCAGTGAGCCTGAGATCTCCTGCAGGAAGGCGGCGATGTGCAGATCCTTCTCTGACTTCCTGCCGTCAAAGATAACCACCAGAGTGAAGTGAGGCTCGGGCCGCGTCAGGTAGTAGGTGCTCTGGACTTTATCGTCGTAGAAGTGCACCACCTTGTCCAGAGTGTTAAGCTCGGCGGCGCGGTCTCCCATCATCATGATGACGTTCGGCCAGTGTGTGAGCGGCCGCTCCCCTGTCGGCAGGGACACCACGGCGGGGAACTGCTCCACGCCCTTTGGTGCTTCTCGGTACGAGTGCGGGTGGTGGTAGCCGTGGCCCTGGAAGCTTTCCGAGCCTCGGTTGTCAAACACTAGAGACACGTTGCTGGCGTCGTGTTTGCGGATGAAGGAGCAGATCTTCCCGTGGTAGTCGGCCGTGGTGCGGGCGGTCAGGGCTCTCATGTCGGCCGGGGCCGTCTGCCGGCTCAGGGCTTCGTGGAAGTAGAAGCTGAACTTGGCGAGGAGCAGCGCCTGGAAGCGCTGCAGCCACACGCATAGGTGCGGCGGCTGCACGGCCTTCTGGGACTGACCTCCAAACAGATGCTTGCGGGTCTCTTTCTGCCGCTGGAAAAGCTGACCCCAGGCGATGAGCTTGGAGTTGGCACCGTGCAGGCTGAGCAGAGCGGGCAGGAAATACCACTCGGACACCTGGGCCTGGCAGCGCAGTAACTGGGTCACCACGTCCACCTCCGTCTGGAAGCCCTCCTCCACGCGGCCCAGGATGGGGTGGTGGAACCTGAAGGAGCGAGGAAGAGGAGGTTAGTAGGAACACAGGCAAACAAATGCAAAGACAGAAGCTGGCCTAATTTTAAGTGACCTGCAAGCAGCTTGTCTTGTTGAGAATAAATTTGCATTTAAGTACCTACACACACACACACACGAACGCGCGCGCGCACACACCCTATATTTGGGCTCCACATATTTCTCCAGAGCGCTGGCGAGAATGTTAACCTTCACCCTTCAGTGCACGGTCACATTAGTGATCTGTGGCGTGTCACACTGCGACCTGCTGCAGCTCCGTCAACAGCTCAACCGTGCCGTTTGTGTTCCTGCTACAGTGGCAGGACACAGTTTTGCTGACACGTCTCCGGGGAAAACAGTGAAATTCTGCGTTTGCTGGATTAAGCAGAAAGTTTTCCCCCTCCAACCCAGATATGTCTGTCTCTCTTACAAGTTTTTCTTTTATCGCACTCATTTCTTTTTATAATCCACCTGCTTCTTGGTTTCTTTGGTGGCATTTTATATGATTGAGTCCTGAAACCACAAGTGTCTCTGCAGTGCGGATGTTTTTGTTTTTAATTTAAATCAACTTGTTTAAAAATGAGTGTCTACAGTTTGAAGTTGCTGCACTAAATTGGGAAGATCTAATTGTCAAAAATACTTAATAAAACATTAAGGACTAAAATTGTTCAAAAAAGCAGATTTTGTGCACTTAAAGCATCAGATGTTGTAAAGCGATCTTGTGTTTTGTAATGCTAAAACAGATACACACTTGGAGCTGTATTTATGCAGGACGGCTTCCAGTGTGGTGACCAGCTCGTCTAAGCTGATGCTCTTCTGGCTGCCCAATGAGTGCATCTTCTCGTACAGGTCGGCCATCTCCATGCGGGCCTGGGTGAAGTGGCAGAGCTGCTCCGACAGGTGCGACAGCAGGTCCTCCAGGTAGGAAGCGGAGCCCGGCTGGCTGTGGCGCCCCATCGTCACCACTTTCCTGAGCTCGTTGTACAGGGAGGTGTAGATGGTTCGAATGGAGTCCTTGCGGCTGAAGAAGGACTGGCCGCCTGCAGAGAGAGGGGGAGATAAAAATGGTTGACTTATTCCAGCATTCATGTGCTACAGCGCCATCTGGTGTTGGAAATATGTTGCTGTCCGTGGGACTTCATCTCAGAATTTCCCAGGATTAAACTTTTGGTTTTGCACCTTTTTGGTTTTTTTTAGATTTGCTCGCCTTCTACTTTGTACTGCAACTGCTGCACAGCAATTTCCCTCGGGATAAATAAAGTTGTATCTTATCTTAAAAGTAGCCTACCTACTTGGTATTTGGGCTGAAAGCAAATTAAATAATTTCAGTACAATATTGAATTTATTTTATATCTATCTTTCTTTAAATTAGCCACAATTTATAGAGCTTTCACAAAGGTGGCTTACCATAAAGTGGTACAGCTTACACTGGTGTTATGTAACTAAGTACATTTACCCAAGTACTGTACCTAAGTATTTTTACTTTACATGAGTATTTCCATGTTATGACATTTTTTGCCCATCCTCCACTACATTTTGATTCATCACATTTTGATTCAGATTAATACAAAATAAGCACTTTTACTTTTGGTCTTTTAAATATATTTTTAAGATAATACTTTTGTACTTTTACTAAGATTTTGAATGCAGGGCTTTTACTTGTAATAAAGCATTTCTACATGTTGTTTAAACTTTGCAAGAGGCTTAATTTCTGCGATGAAAAATTACACTTTCCCACTATTAGTTATACCAGTGGTCCCCAACCTTTTTCACGTCAAGGACCCGTAAACTGATATGGACCCCCATGTTATAAGACTTAACGTTAACGTTACACGGGATACAATCAAGGACACGTCGGCAGGGAAAACGTTAAAGCTGTTTTAGACTTTGACGAACACTTATTTTCGATGCCTCCCACCACCTCCTGTGAATTACCCATTTTCTGTCCGAGGAATGTCATGTTGTGGTACGCCTTCTCCGCGGCGGCCAGGTGAGCCAGAGCGGCCAGCAGCGCGGCCCAGATCGCCCCGGTGCTCTTGCTGTTGTCCTTCTCCTTCTCCACGTAGTCCTTAGCCCGGTCGAAAGAAAACATGCCGAGCTGCGTGAAGAAGCTCTCCAGTATGGCCCGCTCCCGGGGAACGGGTCGCAGCTCCTCCACCTCCGTCATTGGGTCAGAGATACTCCCGCAAACTGACCGTTAAAGCTGCCTGTCAGGGCGAGCTAACGGCTAGCTAGCTTACTGTGTTAGCAAACTGACCGTTAAAGCTGCCTGTCAGGGCCACAGATATACACATATATATATATATATATATATCTATGTGTCAGGGCGAGCTAACGGCTAGCTTACTGTGTTAGCAAACTGACCGTTAAAGCCATAGATATATATAAAGGCTTTATATATATCTATGGTTAAAGCTGCCTGTCAGGGGAGAGCTAACGGATAGCTAGCTTACTGTGTTAGCAAAGTGACAGACTAGCGTCTAGCTAGGTAAAGGAAATATCATTTTCCAACCACAATACACGCAATTTACCGACTTTAAAACAGCTTCACGTTATTTCTAAACATATTCCTTCACGATGATGTCGGTAAATCCCTTCAATGTGTACTTAAAACGACAATACTTGTAAAGAATTGTCTGTTTCCAGCTAACCAGGCTAACTGCCCGACGCCATATTGGTTACGTCGGATATAAACACTACGGCAAGCTAAGAGTACCAAGATAAATGCGTTCGGCAGAGTTTGCAGTAGCGCCAGATGCAGTAGACTCAATTATGGGCGTAATATTGTAGAAATAGGCTATTAATTACAAATGTGTGTTGTGAGTAGTGAAACTGTATCCGTATGTGTGTACTCAGATGTGTAAATGTGTACACAAATCTGTAAATTATGTAAAAAAAAAAAAAAAAAAATGCAAATACGCACTCAGAAACTTAGATTTAAATGAAATTTAGCTTCAATTGTTGGTACTAGAGCCCGACCAATAAAGGATATTTAAGGCTGATATCGATACAAATATTTGGTGATTTAAAAATCTGATATTCTGATATATCGGAATATATATATATATATATATATATATATATATATATATAAATATATATATTTATTTATTTTTTTTAATTTTTATTTTATTTATTTTTTTAAATCCAGAAATGCGTTAACAAAACAGATTTCCCTAACATTAGTTATTTGTAGTTATTTATGAGTCCTCACTAAAATAATATGATAACGCAGTTCACAAATAAACTTGTTTGTTTTATTGTCACAACAGAACAGAGGAACATCAAAATATATTAAAGTTCTGATAACTTGAAGGGTTAAACACGAGTGTTGCCAACAAGGACGTTGTAGAGCGGTGTGTGTGTGTGTGTGTGTGTGTGTGTGTGTGTGTGTGTGTGTGTGTGTGTGTGTGTGTGTGTGTGTGTGTGTGTGTGTGTGTGTGTGTGTGTGTGTGTGTGTTGTAGAGCGCCCTCTGGTGGACAAACTATACAACGCCATACCAACACTCACAACATGGTTGAAGGGGGTTTCGTCCGTTTTTATTTTATTTAAAAAAATTTCATTTATCGGCCATTATAAATGTTGATACCGATAATTTGGAAAATGCCTAATAATAATACCGATATATCGGTCGGGCTGTAGTTGGTACATATTTACAAATCTAGCTTAAGTGCACATTTACGAATCTCAGTATACAGTTACAGATTTGTGTACACAGATTGTTTTATATTTACTAGGGCTGTCAATCGATTAAAAAATGTAATGTAATCGAATTAATTACAGACTCTGTGATTAATTAATCTAAATTAATCACATACATCATTTTTTACTGTGAAAGTATTTTAAATATTTCAATTCAAATGAATCAATTAATAATCAGCATTAGTGACATTAAATTAAAAAAAATACTCTTTTTATTATTATTTTACCATTTTCACCATTTTCACCATTCAAATAATGACTATTTGAATGGTGAAAATGGTGAAAATGGTAAAATATATATATATATATATATATATATATACGAATGCACCGCGAGGCTGTAGATTACCAGTTTCATTGAACGCACCGTCTCCGTCTGTTTTTCTGACAGCGGCAGAAACAGTCAAACTTTACACCGTTTAGCAGCTGTCAGCATTTTAACCGTGTTTAATCCAGCTGCTAGCTAGCGGAAGGCTAACGTTACCTGCTGTTGAGTGTAGTGTTAACCAGAGACATTTAAAGAAACTAGCATCACGTGCAGCCATGTTTCTGTTGTGCATTCTCTCGTCTCCCTCCTTCATTTTACAGTCGAATGGCGGCTAGAACGGCTCCATGTGAAAGGTCAATATGGAATGGATTAATTTTTTTTTTTTTAACGCACTATTTTTCTCAGATTAATGAATCTAAATGAATGTGTTATTTTGACAGCCCTAATATTTTACCAAATGTATTGAGTACAGTATCACAACTCTCTACAAACATTTACAAATAACTTTTCTACAATAATACCCACATAAATTATGGAATACTATATAATTCAAGGAGGTGTAGGCCTACTTGAAAACAAGGGTTTTGTATCTACTTTTTTGTTTGTATCTGTAAACATAGTTTTATACATTTTGTTTCTATCTGGAAATTCAGTTTTGAAGTATGCGCATTCAGAGTGTTTGCAAGCTCACTTTCACAATCTGTGTGGCAAAAATACTTATTATTGGAATATATATATTCCAATAATATCCCAATATATTCCCACAGCAAAGCAGCATACTGTACAGCAACGCATACTGTACAGCAAAGCATAGTGTACAGCTCTGTCTTTGCTAGTCATACGTCATGCCTTAACACATGATTTTTTTGGCTTTGCCCACTGGGGTTTAATGCAGCCAGTGAGATTATTTCTAAGAAATATGGTGCCAACCCTTAATAGAAACATTCATAGGAATCAAATTTGTGCTGGTGGAGGAGTACACTGTCACATGATGATTTTGTCAATGACTCTTTATAAGAAAGTCAATATAATTATTGGCAGCCCTGACTATAAAACTGGTTCTGTGGTCAAACCTAAATCAGCCAATGTAATGTTGTTGGTCTTGCTAGCAGCATGACTGGATTGATGGCATGTCAGTCCACCACTGTGATCCAGACTGAAAGATCTCAACAACTAGTTGATGGATCGCGATTAAATTTGGTACAGGCGTTCATCATGTTGTTTTCATTTATCCTGTAAAATATCACATTTACTTGATGGATTGGCACAACATGCATGTTTCTAGGGCTGCACCTAACAATTATTGTCCTTATGAATTTGGATGTGGATTAACTGACCAATTATTGACCAATCATTAAAAACAGAAAATAGTGGAAAATGCCAATTACAAAGCCAAGGTGTCATTTTCAGATTGCTTGTTTTGTCCGATCAATAGCCTAGAATTCAAAGACTATGAACTTGCAAAGTTGTATTTAACAGTATGAAAAGTAAAAAAGCAGCAATCTTTCACATTTTAGAAGCTGGAAGCAGCAACTGATGGCATTTGGGATGGTTGGCTGTCAGCCATCTGGGTCCATGTTTACTGAGAAAAAAATTATTCCAAAGATTTGTCCTTTTATATACAGTAGGTGACATGACATTTAACATCTAATTGTAGCAGAATGTAGCAAATTGCAGTAATGTTGTGTTGTGTTTATGTTTTGAATGTGTAAATACACAGAGGTTTGGTTGTGGTTGAGTTTGAAGGAGAAAAGTGATTCACAGTTTAGTCCACATTGACTTCTGCTGTGCTGACTGTGTGAGAATTTTGAAAAAAATGAACTGGTATAGAGAAATGCAGCGGTGGAAGAAGTACTCTTATCTTTTATATATATATAGCAATACTATAATTATTACTAATGTCTGATGCATTAATGTGTTCATCACTTTAATCTTGCAGCTCGTAAAGGTGGAGCAACTTAAAATTAAATATTAAAAATATCAATATTAAAAATATAAATCTGTAAAGTAATTTAAGTTATCAAATATAAATGTAGTGGAGTAAAAAGTACAATATTTGCCCCCAGATTGTAGTGGAATAGAAGTAGCATAACATGGAAATAAGTAGTAATAATACCTCAAAATTGTACTTAAGTGCAGTACTGACTTGTCATCTCGCGCCACCATGAGGTCAAAATACCTGCAGAACTAATGAGATTTGACTGATTAATTAGGTAGCGTTGAACAACTACATTTCCCATGAGTCATAATAAAGACATGCTATCAAAACTCTTTCTCTCTCTCTCTCTCTCTCTCTCTCTCTCTCTCTCTCTCTCTCTTTCTCTCTTTCCAGGGGTGGATCTCTGCTTCCCTTAAAATGTGTCAACGGCTACGAAATGAGCACAAATAACATTTGCCCTCCTCATCCTCCTCTTCTCCCTGCTCGGTAGGTAACATCCTCTCTCCCTTGTGTGTTGTGTGTTCATTTCTGTTAATGTGACTGATTTGTACGTGTTAAAAACCAGACTATTATTAGTATGTCGATCGTCATCTTGGTTGCCAATTTTGGGAGAGAATGGCATTATCAAAATGATTAAGTAAAATACATTTTAAATTAATTCAAATAAATTTGAAATTTGTTATTTTGTGACCATATACCTTTATCTTACCTGTTTTTTAATTAGCCGGAAAGGGAAAAAAGAAAATAGTAATGTAATGTAAAAGAAAATACAGAGTGATGCCTGTCATTTTTAACACGCATATGACTTTATTTCAAGTTACTGTCCCTTTAAGAAGTGTCATCGGTTTGTTTTGCCAAAGTCGGTCCGTTAACTAAAATGTCCCTCCGGTGTAGCATCAATGTAGCACAGTCGGTTTTTTTTTGTTAGCGTGCTTAGCGTTACTTACTAAAACATATTTGTGATATAAATATATTTATAGAGAAAGATACATTCGTCTCAGCTGGAATTAAAGTGTTAAACGTAGCTACGTTTCTGAGTAAAAGGTAGTTTTAACGTTATTATCTCACGATGGCTCCGAAGATAACCGGTGAGTTCCCTTAACGTTAACTTTACATGCAGGCGGTGTAATCAAAGTAACGTTAATGGCTTAGCTAGCTACGTGTTAACAAGTAACCTATGTTTGACCCTGTCAAATAACTATTATGAATGTATGTTACCTACAAACATACCAGGCAAGAATTAATTAAACTTTTCAGGATCTCCTCGTTGCTTTTTCACCATAATTATTTTTATTCTCAGCTCTGTCACATGTTTGCAGATATAGCAGGACTTCCTTGATGGTAACATTTTACTGACAACCTTTGTAATTAGAGATTTGGGAATTCAGGTAGGCCTGGGCAATACATCGATATTAAATCAATGGAGCAGTTAAGTGTCCCAAATTATTTTCCAGAAATTGAGTGTCCCAAATGATGATGAGGTCAAGGTCAAGGAGTCTTTATTATCCCCAGGGGCAATTCATTGTGCAGCAGTAGAATGCAAGATAAACAACAAATAGACTATACAGACAACAGACACCATCAATAAAGGACAAAAATAAATACAAACTACACAGAAGTCCACATCTCACATTGAATTATTAACAAACAAAGCTGTTTGTCCTGCATTTAGGCAGACAGAATCTGCGGCCAGACGGCGAGGGGGGGTGGCTTATATCAGCCAGGACTGACTGGGCCTTCTTCAGAGTCCTTATCTCATATAGAGAATTTAAGTCAGTCAGAGGGTTGTTGGACATTTTGCCACACACTTTAGTTATGTATTGCAGCCTATTTTTGTTTTTAAGAGTGAGGGACACAAACCAGCTCACAAAGGCAAAAGAAAGAATAGTTTCAATAAAACAGGAATAAAACATCCACATAAAGGTGGGGTGAGGGTCTTATTTGAGACAGGTTGCCCTAACCCCAACACCTGTTAAACAGGTGGTTTAGCAGGTTCATACTTAAGGACATTGTATGGGGAATTTGGGACACTAAACTGTACGTATGCCTAAATCAATATCGATATATGAGACTAGATGTCGTCTTAAATTTTGGATATTGTGATATGACACAAGTGTTGTCTTTCCTGGTTTTAAAGGTAAAGTGTACAACAGTAAAGATATGTATTATGCTGAACTTACCCACTGAGCTTTACCCACTTAGTCATTAAATCGACATATTGCCCAGCTCTTGTTTGTGAGTCCAGTCATGTGTAAACAAACTGTTTAGCGCGGTGGATCCACTTCATATGTCAACTTTTAAGGTCGGTCTTACCACCTGCCATTGTGGCCCAAATCTCAACACAAAGGTGGCCAGTAAAATTTTACCATGACAGATCAGATGTACACAAATATGAGAATTACACCCAAGTTAGCATAAGCCAGAATTTCTCTTTATTGCAACAAACGCACCGAAGAACGTAGCCGACCCTGTCTCCTGTCCTGCAGCTCGGCCCATCTGTCACCATGAACTCTGAAAGTCATGTGCTGATGAAAGAGAACATCAAGATGATGACTGATATGATTGTGCTGTGTGCCACTTTGGCACTATCCCTCTTCTTCTGGGTCCTCTCCCTCGTCATCAGCAGCTACTCCGGTGAGTCTGGAAAACTGCCAAGTCCAAGGAATGTTAACACTTCAGTTTTTAACTTTCTATGGATACGTGGCCGGTTGACGGTTATTCTGAAAAATGTCCTTTTAAGAGCGACAAATCATGTGCTTTTTTTCTTCACAACTAGTCTGTTTCTTTTCCCCAGAAATTAACTGCTGAACAAACATCCTTAACAACATAATTTGACATGGTTTTCATCATTCATGTAACACTCTTACACGTCACACTCTGTCCAGTTGGCCTTGTCTGTGGTTGAATTTCAGCTATGGTCTAATCCAGAGATCTTCAATAGGGGGTCCGTGACCCCTAGGGGGTCCTCAGAGTTAGTGCAGGCTGGCTGCCAAATTATTCAAAAAATATATGGAATAAACCAGATGGACCAGTGGGAACTCTTTGGGATTTTGTCTGATGTAGGGAAACATCTCGAGTGTTACGTGTCCTAAACTCGGGACAAATATGTACTTTAAGTTGAAAAACTGAGAGCCTCTCATTCACAAAATGTGGAAAACCACCAGAGCCCTCTCATGGAGAGGATGTTACAGTGATTATGGTCTGAGTCTGTGTCTGTGTACAGGAACACTGCAGCCTGTGTCACCGTGGCGGTGGTTGTTCTCCATCTTGGTCCCCCTTGTGCTGACGATCAGAGCGCTGAAGAGAGGCAGTCTCAACTACTCCGGAGCCCTGGGAGGTCAGTATGTGTGTCCATAAAGGCAACCTTCTTCTTTTTATTTCTTTTTTTTTAAAGCTGCAGTGATGAATAATCTTTATTAACAGTGAATGGAATGACTCGGTTTTAATTTATTTTATTTATACTGAACAAAATTATAGTCTGCGACGCTTTTGTTTTTGCCCCCATTTTTCATGAGCTGAACTCAAAGATCTAAGACGTTTTCTATGTACACAAATATTTTATTTTTATTTCTCTCAAATATTGTTCACAAATCTCCGAAAACCTACATCTAGACCTACAACTCACCCGTGAAGAGAACACCTCTCCAAAGTGCCAGACGCCATCGAACGTGAGAGAGAGAGGGAGAGGGAGGGAGAGAGAAGTAGAGGTAGAGAGAGATGGAGAGGGAGAGAGGTAGAGAGAGAGAGAGGTAGAGAGAGAGAAGTAGAGGTAGAGAGAGAGAGGTAGAGAGAGAGAGGTAGAGAGAGAGAGAGAAGTAGAGGTAGAGAGAGAGAGGTAGAGAGAGAGAGGTAGAGAGAGAGAGAGAAGTAGAGGTAGAGAGAGAGAGGTAGAGAGAGAGAGAGGTAGAGAGAGAGAGGGAGAGAGGTGGAGGTAGAGAGGGAGAGAGGTAGAGAGAGAGGTAGAGAGAGAGAAGTAGAGGTAGAGAGAGAGGGAGAGAGAGAGGTAGAGGTAGAGAGAGAGAGAGAAGTAGAGGTAGAGAGAGAGAGGTAGAGAGAGAGAGAGAGAGGTAGAGAGAGAGAGAGAGAGAGACAGAGAGAGGTAGAGAGAGAGAGAGAGGTAGAGAGAGAGAGAGAGAGAGGTGGAGGTAGAGAGGGAGAGAGGTGGAGGTAGAGAGAGAGAGAGAGAGGTAGAGAGAGAGAGAGAGGTAGAGAGAGAGAGAGAGGTAGAGAGAGAGAGAGAGGTAGAGAGAGAGAGGGAGAGAGGTGGAGGTAGAGAGAGAGAGAGAGAGGTAGAGAGAGAGAGAGGGAGAGAGGTAGAGAGAGAGAGAGGTAGAGAGAGAGAGAGGGAGGTAGAGGTAGAGAGGGAGAGAGGTAGAGAGGGAGGTAGAGGTAGAGAGGGAGAGAGGTAGAGGTAGAGAGAGAGAGGTAGAGAGAGAGAGAGGTAGAGAGAGAGAGAGGGAGAGAGGTAGAGGTAGAGAGAGAGAGAGGGAGAGAGGGAGGTAGAGGTAGAGAGAGAGAGAGAGAGAAAGAGACATGAACGCTGAAAGCTGCATAAATTAAAATGAGAGAGTATCTGTTGCGTTTTCTGGTAATATTTCCTTCACAGTATTAATTGCCTTCAGGCAGTTTTTCAGTCAGCAGATGAGTTGTTGAAAGCTGCTCCCTGTTCCCCTGCAGACGGAGAATCATCTGCTCACTGGAAACATTATATGTTTTCAAATCAGTTAGTTTTGGCCTGCTAACAGCCTAACATCCAATAGAACTGAGAACTCTTTCAGGATTCGGAGAAATCAAAACCATTCATAGCTCTAAAACCAGAAACCAGAAACGGTCTCCCTGGGACACTGGCGTGTACTGGGAGGAACTCTTCATGAGCGCATTTAGACTTCTGCTTTTTACTGGTTTTTACAAGATACACAACACTCTCCAGTTTTCTGTTTCCTTGGTCGTCCTAATCACAATTACTAAAGTAAAAGTAGCTATTATAATACCACATTATAAAGGTCCTTACAAGTAAAAGTAAAAATATATACTTAATGAATCAAAATTCAAAGTACTCATTATGCAGAATGGCCCCTGTGAGACTTTATGGACTTTATTGCTTTATTGCTTTTGACATTGCTGTGGACTTTATGACTGTTTATGACTGTTACCATGGCAATCGCCGGCTCCGGAAGTCGTGCCCATAATTCACGCAAGGTATCATGGGAGCTAGGAATAAGGTGGATAAGGGACTTGACGTCAAACGGCATTATGTTTTGCAGAAATTTAAAAGATGGAAGTTGCTTCTGCTTTCCAAGAACCAAATAATTTGTAATTAAATTTAAAAAAAAGTCCCCAAAAATACAGAATGTCTGCGTGACACACTTGGGTCTGACTCTCATACAGTTGATGATAATGTAGTTGTTTGTTGTAGTTGAAGTCAGAAAGTATTGAGAGACAGACTTACACATTGTTAGTTTGAGTCTGCGCGTGGGATTTGTTGGCAATGAGAAAAATAACGCCAGCCTTATCATTTAGGTTATTTATCTGTTTTGGAGAATTTTTCTCTCATGTGAAATGTGTTTTCTCAGCTCTCCTGGTAGGATTTGTGTTGACGATGGCCAACTACAGCTTCTTCTCCTCTCTGCTGGCCTTCTTCATCACCTCCTCCAAACTGACCCGCTGGGGAGGAGCAAAGAAGAGGAAAATAGACGCAGAGTACAAAGAAGGTGAGAGACGTGAACGTGTGCCCTTTTTTTATTTGTTTATTTCTTTTCCAAATTAAAATGTATTAACATTTGTGTTTGTGTTAGGGGGCCAGAGGAACTGGATTCAGGTCTTCTGTAATGGAGGAGTTCCCACAGAGCTGGCACTGCTCTATATGATAGAGGTAAACGCACACATTGGAGTACATTTTTCTTATTCTGTATGTATACAATTTATGTACAAAAAAACCCAATAGTAATAATAAAAATGGTTTCTACTATATGCAAATGCTTATTTCCCCTTAGTATACAATCATAAGTCTTTAAAATGGCGGTTGTGTTTCAGGTGGGTCCAGGTGAGATCCCCATTGATTTCAGCAAGCAGTACTCGGCCTCCTGGATGTGCCTCTCTCTACTGGGCGCGCTCGCATGCTGCACCGGGGACACCTGGGCGTCGGAGGTGGGGCCCGTCCTCAGCCAATCACCGCCTAGACTCATCACCACCTGGAAGGAAGTCCCGGCAGGTGAGAAGCAAAGAGAACTGGCTCGTTAGAGATGAGCCAGGCCTGCTCAGAATCCATCACCGGCGATCGCCGCCCAATGCATGCCGGTTAGATTTGTGTCCGACTTGATCCCGACTTGCTCTGACGTCATCACCCTAGTCTCGCATTAGGCTCGTTCAAGATGAACGGCGCCTCGCCTGTAAAGTGGACGAGAGCAGGCGGCAGCAGCGGGGGGTGGTGACAAAAATCCACTGTGAAGTCGGACAGTTTCCAGCCGTATCCAGCAGCCTGCAGGCTGAACAGGAAGTCACAGAAACACTGTGGTCCGATTCTGATTTAATAAAATGTTATCAGACCCAAATATCAGCTCGTACACAGTCTCCAGTTGTTTTTATTATGACAGAGTAGCTGTCAACATGCTCTACATGTGATATGTTGCTGACTTTAATTAACAACAGACTGTAGATGATCTGTAATCTGAACAGATTTAGTCTCTCTGACTTCTAAACATAACTGTCAGCCACACAGCATGTGTTCTGTACATAATAAGCCTTTAAATCAGACACACAGCAGTTAAAATCCCAGATTCAAAATCAATTAAAAAAAAGTTTATATAAAAACGTCATCATGTTGTCGATTCTGAACCAATCAGCTGTTAGATCAGCTGAGAGGCCGGCGTTTCCCAGCATGCCTTGTGTCCGCCTGGGTCTTGCAGTCGGTGAAAAGCAACTGCGCTGCCTGCGTCTCCGAACTGCGGCCGCCTTGCTCTCGTGAGATTATTGTTGCCTACGTATGCACGACGTCAGAGCAAGTCGGGATCAAGTCGGACACAAATCTAACCGGCATGCAACGGGCGGCGATCGCCGGTGATCGATTCTGCGCAGATCTGGCTCATCTCGAACGAGCCTATTGCCACAGCGCTGCGGAGGAGGGTCTGGCTGGTCCACACAGCACCGGAGAAATCCCAGAAGTGGAACGTCATGGATAAAGACTATATGCACCCTAACCTCACAAGATTGAGGCAGCTGCAGCTTTTAGAGCCAGGCACCAAAGTTGCTCTCCATGACTGCAAGACCTTGGGCATGATGGGAAACACCTGGCTCTCACCTGATACAACGGCTGATTGGTTCAGAAATGACTCAACACTATTGGTGCGTTCTTTTTGCCTCGGAAGTCAGAGGTCGGAACTGGGAATGACGTCACACCCGAGTTGAATGCGTTCTTTTTGTCAAGTCCATTGTTGCCAACTTAGATTTAGCGACTTTTCAGACCCCCTTAGCGACTTTTTTTAAAAAAAAAAGCGACTAGCGACAAATCTGGCGACTTTCTGTACAAAAGTCACCAGTATTGTCCAGCGAGCACGCGAGGTATTTCTCTCCCGTGGCCGCCAAAACAGTCTTCTGTTCTGTGACTGAGGAGCAGAGGAGCAGCCCCTCCCCTCTCTGCTGTCTCCTCATGCACAGCAGCACTGCGCAGGGTGCGGGGCCGGTGCATCGGGCCGGCGTAGCTAGGAGAGACAGGCAGCGGGACGCGGCGGGAGAAAGACAGCAAGCCAGCCTTCTTTGAGAATTCTTTATCGATCTTTCTCCCTCCCTTGGTAGAATTTACTTTTTTTTTTTTACTTCAAAGATGTGCTGCCTAACTAATAATTATAAGGTAAAATAAATTCCTGTATTGAATTTGTGATTATTTGGCTAAACATTTGTATTTCTTTCCATCTACCTTGCTGACACAACCACTAAGCTTTATACGGATGATTACGTAATGACGTCACAAATATGCAAATGAGCGTATGACGTCATCTAGCGACTTTTGGAGCTGGTGCTCCGCGTGACAACACAGATAAAAGACAGCGCTGCGTGTACGACTGATTTAGTGTGACACAAATAACACAGAAGTGCTTATAACTGTATGTTACTACAGCTTTCACAACTGTCGATGCACGGAGCAGCCATGTTGGATTTTTAGCTCGGGGTACTCCGTGGTTGTACGAGTTACGAGCTCGGAAATCCGAGGTCAGGGGGCGTGTTTACGACTTACGACTCGTAAAAAATACAAGTTCCGAGGCAAAAAGAACGCACCATAAGACGTTTCATATAAACTTTTCATAGTTTGTCAATCGGGGAGATTTATAATTGATATTTGTCTGATTTAAATGCGGTCAATAAACAAAAACTTCTACCACTAGGTCCATAGTTTGAGTTTTCTATAATAATATTGATGTGAAATTAATGTTTCCAGTCAAATGACCTACAATAAAGCTACTAGACATAAATGTAAGCAGAAGCTGTCTTTAGATCTGTGACATTCTGTGTGAAAGGCTGCATTATGGCGTTATATTGGTGCCAAACGCCATACTACATGTGTAAATGTACATACATGATGACACAGATAGAGGCAAATGTTCAACAATACAGTTAATTTGTACTGAGTGTCAGTCTATGTAGGATATGTAAATTCTAATTTCTTGAAAATGTTTCCCTTAAATGTGTTTTCTTACAATGGTTTATGGAAATGGGATGAATGTAGATGTATAAAATGTACTCCACAGTGTTTATACTGGTGCATTTGTTTATTTGGATCTACTTTTACTTTTCCTTTCATTCTCATTTTTCTGCTTTTTTACCCTTCAGGAACAAATGGAGGAGTCACACCCGTCGGATTGGTCGCCAGCTTACTTGGTGGACTCGTGGTGGGCGCGGCTTACTATGTAACACAGCTTCTATTGGTTGGCGATCTGAACCTGGCGGACCCCCAGTGGCCAATCATAGCGTATGGCGGTGTGGCTGGCCTGTTGGGATCGATGCTTGACTCTTTCCTGGGAGCTCACATGCAATACTCAGGTAGGAATATTGATTGTTTTTTTTCCAAACCCCAAAGATTAGGTTTGTTCGACATACACTCTGACGTTTGTTTTGGAATTTCTTTTCCGACGTGCAATAGTATGAATTTTTTCATGACTTTTTCGACATGCTATGACTATTTTCAACATTCTATACTATGACTTTTTTGACTTAGTATACTATGATTTCTTTTCAACAACCTATACTATGACTTTTTTATGACATTGTTTTCGACATTTTTGACATATACTATGACTTTTTCATGACTTTTTTGACATGCTGTACTATTACTTTTTTTGACATATACTATGACTTTTTCATGACGTTTTTCAACATGCTGTACTATGACTTTTTCGACATACTATACTATGACTTATTTCATGACTTTTTCGACATACTATACTATGACTTTTTTTGACATGCTGTACTATTACTTTTTCGACATACTATGACTTTTTCATGACTTTTTTGACATGCTATACTATTACTTTTTTGACATATACTATACTATTACTTTTTTTCGACATATTATACTATGACTTTTTCGACATACTATACTATGACTTTTTTCATGACTTTTTCGACATACTATACTATGACTTTTTTTGACATGCTGTACTATTACTTTTTGGACATACTATACTGTGACTTTTTTTCATGACTTTTTCGATACGCTAAACTATGACCTTTTTTTTCGACATACTATGACTTTTTTGACATGCTGTACTATTACTTTTTGGACATATTTAATGACTTTTTCGATACACTATACTATGACCTTTTTTTTGACATACTATACTATAACTTTTTTGACATATACTATACTATCACTTTTTTGACATGCTATACTATAACTTTTTTGACATATACTATACTATTACTTTTTTGAAAGCTATACTATTACTTTTTTGACATGCTATACTATAACTTTTTTGACATATACTATACTATTACTTTTTTCGACATACTATACTATGACTTTTTTGGACATGCTATGCTATGACTTTTTTCATGGCTTTTTCGATACGCTAAACTATGACTTTTTTCGACATCCTATACTATAACTTTTTAATGACTTTTTCAACATTAGATTAGATTCAACTTTATTGTCATTTGCAGAGTACGAGTACAAAGACAAAGAAATGTAGTTTGCGACCAACCAGAAGTGCAACAAAAGCAGAAAAGTGCAATGTGATATTCAGGTGTAGACACGTTTTGCATAAACAGGACAATGAAATATATGACATATGAGCAGAATAAATATGGCTATGTAATATGAACAATGTATGAACAACATGTAACGATATGTGCAATGCAGTAGCAGTGACATTGTAATAGTAATAGGAATAATATAGATAGATATAATCATTATTATTATTATTAGTTGGTTAATTGTCACCGGAGTGCAGAGCTAGAGTTCAGTAGGGTGACAGCCGCAGGAAAGAAGCTTCCTCTGAACCTGCTGGTACGGGTGCGGAGAGACCTGTAACGCCTCCTGGAGGGAAGCGGCGTCTTAGATGATGCTGCGCGCCTTACGCAAGCATCGCTTGCCCTGGATGGCCTCGATGGAGGGGAGTGAGGAACCGTTGATGTGTTGGGCAGTTTTCACCACCCTCTGCATTTCTTTTCGATCGGAGGCACAGCAGTTGCCATGGCAGACTGTGACACAGTTGGTGAGGATGCTCTCGATGGTGCAGCAGTAGAAGCGGTTGTAGACATACTATAATATGACTTCATTCATGACTTTTTTTCGACATGCTATACTATGACTTTTTTGACATGCTATACTATGACTTTTTTGACATGCTATACTATGACTTTTTTTTACAGTGACCATCACTGAAAAGTGAACACTGGAGCTGGAACATTGACAGAAGATGAATCTCTGAGTTACTAATCCGGCATTTCCCCTTCCTCTCTGTGTTTAGGCTTTGACGCGAGCATCGGGAAGGTGGTGAGTTATGAGTCTGCCACGACCCGGCGGATCTGTGGGAAACCAATCTTAGACAACAACGCAGTCAACCTGTTCTCCTCCGTCATCATCGCGCTCGTCCTGCCAGGGCTGGCATGGGGGATGTGGCCTCGATAGACTGACAACTGTCAACGCAGCGGAGCTGGACGACTAATATGAGACGGACTGCTGAATATTTAAGACATTTGAGTAATATGGTGGTTGTTGTTGATCACAGAAGCATCACACTAAAAGTTAATACAACACACTCTCTGCCTGCATACTTGAGAGGCTCTGATCTTTGGAAGACAAAAGAACAGGAAATAAATACTGACCGATGAAAACTTTTAAACTTCTTAACAGTAACTGATGGACTGAGGATATTTACGCAGGTTTTAGGAGAACGTTTTATGGCCTGCATGCAGATATGGAATAATAATTAAATGGGTTGTGTTTTTGTTATGTATTTCTAAATTTGATGCTGGTTTGTGCCTGCTTAATGTTTCAGTATCAGTATATGGTATCGGTACGACCATGATTTATGCGGTCTGTATCCAAGTGAGTCTTCAGTCTTCACAGTATGAATTTACATGTCAATAATTCAAAATGTATTTCCTGCCAATGGCTGATCATACTTTCAAATAAAAGGTGTTTTTCGTTTGTGTGTAACTCAGTCATATTATTACATAGTATATGTCGAAAAAAAGTGATAAAGTCATAGTATAGTATGTTGAAAAATTATAAAAAAAGTCATAGTATAGTATGTTGAAATAAGTCATAGTAAAATGTCGAAAAAAGTGATAAAAAGCCATACTATAGTATGTCAAAAAAACGTCATAGTATAGTATGTTGAAAAAAGTCATAGTAAAAAATCATAGTATAGTCATAGTAAAAAGTTATAGTATGTCGAAAAAAGTGATAAAAAAGTCATTGTATTGTATGTTGAATGGTGTCATTGTATAGTAGGTTGAAAAGTCATGCAGCCAGAGGGTTGACGTGCTGTACTTGTACATGGCGTACTTGACTTTGTGACCTGCAGCGTGTAACGCGGGGAACAGACTCGACAGACAGCGGCAGCTTCCAGAGGTATTACTGTTTTTATTTCAGAGTGTCTGAGAGAAAAGGCACTAAACCAAACCGGGAAAGTGACAATGACTATGAATGACAGAGAGAGAGAGATGCAGAGGAATCAGGTTTAAATTAACATATATATATATATATAAAGTTTACACAACACCAGGCATACAAACACACTCAGGTCCCCACACACACAACTTATTATTATCTACACATTTCCTGATCGATTAAATACAGCAGGCTGAAAACACCAGGAAAATTCCCACGCAAATTTGTTTGTCAAAGTTTGTAAAAGAGGCCGGAACATCATGTAGTGTTTTAACAGCAGAAAATGTAAATTACATTTTTCCTCCTGAAGCTTTACCGTCTGAAACCACGCCGACAACAAAATAACCGTCACATAACGGTCATTAAAGAAAGTATAAATAACATTTTCTATCATACAGAGACAAACTTTATGTTGAAAAGACTTGTTCAGCCCCGTTCAGACAGGATAAACATTACAGGGGGAGGTGGGGAATTATTCACTGTGCTCTTTTGTAATGCCATTCTTCTGTTTTTGATCTGGATAATACAGAATAGGGGTCATGAATAGAGATGGACATTCAGCAGTAGTAAGCCAAAAGCCTCCACAGGTGGGAGGCACGGGGAGGCAAAAGAAACTTTACAATTAAATTATTAAATTAAATTAAAAAGGCGGACCAGCACGTTTGCAGAAAAACAGCAGGCAATTCCAGCTGTAGTTATTACTATCCAGTCTGAATGGGTGATCTTCTGATTATCTTTGCATGTATTTCTTTACATTTCACATACCGCCTTTATCATTTTCTACAACATAAATTCAATATAAGCGTATACAGATTCACAATAATCGATTGTTTGGTCATTTAGCAGCACTGTTCACAGGTTTTAGTTACTTGTGCCACTACGACGGAGCAACAGGGCCACTGTTAGGAAAATATACCTGGGATAGTTGTACTATTTTAGGTTGTTTAAGTAATGTTCGAAATGTTATCAAAATAACTATTTTGATACATTTTTGTTTTATGACTTTATTCTCCCAACACTACAACTTATTTCCAAATATTTAAATTATATTCTCTAAATCTGTCCAGAAAGTTGTCTCTATTTGTAACTGAAGAATTCGAATGACTTATTTCAGCCCTGTGATTTAACAATTAAAGGTTTTTTTTGTATGCTCATTTTTAAAGGGGGAGGGGGAAAAAAGCCAGTTGTCTTCATATATTAATACTAATTCATATAATGGGAGTGTTACTTGTTTCAATAAAAGAAAAATATTTTGGATTCTCAACAGAAACCCATAAAAACTCCAGATCAGTAACGACAACAGACCACTGACGGCTTTTCTTTTGTGGTGACTGAAAATAACCACAGTTATCTTCTTTCACACACAAAAACACACTCACACAAAGGAGGGAGGGGGGGGGGGGGAGGGAGGGAGGGAGGGGGGGGGGGGAATGACAGGATGAGGAAAACCAGGACCGGGAAGGGGGCGGGGATTCGGGGCGCAGTTGTCTGTGATTGGAGGGCGGGGCTGTCCATCTGTCACAGCTGGTCTTTGTAGTAGCCAAGCTTGGCGAAGGACATTTCCCTCCGTAGCTGCATCACCTCCCAGAATATCTGCTCCGCTACGAACACACAGCAGAGGGGAACGCCACCAGGGGGTGTCATCAGGCCAATCAACAGTCAGTATACTCAGCCCCTCCAGAAAAACTATGCGATCGCATAATTATGCGGGGGTCGAATTTTTGCCGATTTCCGCACAAAATATGCGGGGCTTGCATGATTTCATAATCCCCGCATTTTTGTTGCAAAAAAGTCACATATATCTCAGCAGAAAGTTGAAAAATGTTGCGTTTACTTCACACAAGAGCAGCCATTTTCCCCTGTTGCCATGGGAACGTTATGAAGTGACGTCATTTCGCCTAGTGAGAACACGGTGTTGGGGGAATCACTTTTTTTCTCTTTTTCATCAAACCGCAATTTTTGCAAGTTCCTGCAATTTCATCACATAAAACTGCATAAATATCCCGCATATTCCATCAGATTTTTTAAGAAAACGTGCCGCATAATCAAGGATTTTTGCCCTCAACAATCACAAAAAAACTCCGCGTTTTTCTGGAGGGACTGACTAGTATGTCAATAGAAATAACAATCACAAAAAGTCATAGTATGTTGAACAAAGTAGTAAAAAAGTCATAGTCTGTCGTGTGGTGTGTGTGTGTGTGTGTGTGTGTGTGTGTGTGTGTGTGTCTCTCACCATCCTGCTGTTTGACCAGCCCTTGGTGGATGTAGCGAATGTAGGTGAAGAAATTACACACTGCTGTGATCTGAGAAGACAAAAACACAAAGACAAATACAATTTACATTATAAAAACTGTTTGAATCTAGCGTTTGTGAAACAGATCTTTTCGAGGTGTTACAACAACTTCTGTTTTCTATCAACTTTTTTTAACCCTTGAATCGTCTTCCCATCGATCAAAATTGACCTGGCTTGGTTGCCTGTAAAGTCTCCCCCAGGTCTGTCTTACATCTTCTTAGCCAACTTGATTCCAACTTATTACCGCTCGTTTTACACTTGGTCACTGCACCTCATTTACGTAACATTATGCCTAATGTTTTTTTTATTGTTGTTAAGATCAAAGGAACATATGTTTATGTATTATCACGTGAAAGTAGTGATCATCAATTTTTATTTTAGTGTTGCATGTTATTTTTGGGGAAATTTGGTTGAAAGAAACACATATTTCTGATATTAAAACTTTGAAAAAGGGGTCAAATTTAAATGGAACAAAGTCAGACAACCTAAATGTCTCATCGTCAAGAAAGACACATGACAGACTACAAAGAAAACATGAAGGAGATGAAAAAAAAAACAGCAGATAGATCACCAAATAATTAAGTTATAGTGATGTATGGCAGACACATTTTTCTTATTATTTTTAAGAGACTGCATCTGAATAAAAAAACAGGGATGACATGGCAAATTTTGATTTTTTTTGCATATGAAATTTACTAAGCAGGATCATGAGATACTTCTGTTGAACATGGGATCACTACACAAAGAGCTCATGAATGACACCTGCAGGAGTTCAACATATATTCCACTTAAAGGAGGCAGACTGAATCTGGGCTTCTCCTGGATGTGACCAAACGTCTAACAGAAAATGAAAATTAACTGATTGTTGCGGGCAGAAATCCTTGATTATGCGTCACGTTTTCTTAAAAGAAATGCGATGGCATATGCGGGATATTTATGCAATTTTAATGCGATGAAATTGCGCGAACTTGCAAAAACTGCGGTTTGATGAGGGTGGTGATGGCGCAGTGGATATGACACATGCCTTTGGTGTGGGAGACCTGGGTTCGATTCCCACTGCGATACATCAACCAATGTGTCCCTGAGCAAGACACTTAACCCCTAGTTGCTCCAGAGTCAGTGTGACCTCTGACATATATAGCACTTGTAAGTAGCTTTGGATAAAAGCGTCAGCTAAATGACATGTAATGTAATGATGAGAAAAAAAAAGTGATTCCCCAACACCGTGTTCTCACTAGGCAAAATGACGTCACTTCATAACGTTCCCATGGCAACAGGGGAAAATGGCTGCTCTTGTGCAAAGTAAACAACATTTTTCAACTTTCAAATCATGCAAGCCCTGCATATTTTGCGTGGAAATCGGCAATTTATGCGGCGAAAGTGCGCCGCATTTAAAAAAAATGCTGATTACGCATTGATTTCTGCGATCGCATAATCACATTTTTCTGGAGGGACTGATTAGTTTGCAACAACTTGTTGCTTTTGTAGTGTGTGTGTGTGTGTGTGTGTGTGTGTGTGTGTGTGTACACTCACTCTATATCTACAGTACGGAGACACGTAGTAATAGTTGGACGAATCTCCAAACTTGATTCTGTGCTTACAGGTTTTGGTCTGACCGCTCAGGGCACATTTTCTATCAGAGACACACAAAAAAAAGAGACAGACGTGAAGTTATTCATGGGTTTTGTTTCAAAGTGAGGAAAATTGCATTTAAAAACAAAAACAAAAACAAAAAACAACTATCAAACAAAACAAGACTAATACTAAGACTTGAGGAAGCAAGGAAAGGAAAGGAAGTAAGGAGAGATGGATCACTGTAAAACATTTATCAAGCTTGCTCTCATCAGGATTGCTTTGATAAACCTGGACAGAAGAAAGTATTGAAGGCAGGATGATTATTATTATTATTATTATTATGAGAGTTAGAAGGGGTGAAGAGCCAGGCGGGGTCGAGGAGCAAATGAGGGGAGATTAAAAAATGTTGATGGAAGAGAGAGAGAGAGTCAGACTTACGTGACGAGCTCAGCCCTTCGCCCACTAGAGGAGGAAATAGAGGGAAGATGGAGAGATGACGATGAAAGAGTGATAGCTCGATGAAGAGGAGAAAGAGTTGCTGGGCCCTATTTTAACAATCTCAGCCCACGGCGTGAAGCGCGTGGAGCAGGTGCGTTTAGGGCGTGTCCAAATCCACTTTTGATAGTTTGACGGTGGAAAAAAAAGGGTCCGTGTGCCGGGCGCCTGGTTCTAAAGGGTTGTACTGAGTGTCTTCATTAATCAGAGGTGTGTTTTGGGAGTAACATGCAATCAACCAATCAGAGGTCATCTCCCATTCCCTTTAAAAGCCAGGCGCGTTTGGACCTTGGAGCATTGCTGTTATGATGGAGGACTTACACCGTAATATTTTTATTAGTAATCTTCTGCATGTGTGTGTGCTGCTGTGCGTCCCTGTGTGTGTGTAACAAGCACAGTGTGCACGTGCTGTGCACGAGCCTCGGAGCATTTTACTAATGTGCTGTTAAAATAACAATGAAATGCTGCGTTATTGACTTTAGACCAGGTTTTTGTTGGTCAATGGTGCCATCACTTACCGCTGCCTCAAGATAGCAATACGCCCAGAATGCACCTGAACACACCTCCCTGTAAGACCAGCACGCCCAGAATGCACCTGAACACACCTCCCTGTAAGACCAGCACGCCCAGAATGCACCTGAACACACCTCCCTGTAAGACCAGCAGGCCCATGGGCACAGGTGTATTTGCTATTTAAACAACGTGCACGCTGGACGGGAAATTGACAACCATGTCGGTCTTAAACTAGCAAAGACACTTGACACTTGCGACGCTTTGCGCTGTGCCGGGTGCAACATAGGGCCCAAGACCTGCGTGTGTGTGCTGTCTTACTTTGGTCCTCCACACTCCACCGCCGAGGCTTTGACCACGGGCAGCGGCTGGAAACCGACCGGCTCCACACTGAGCGTGTTCTGCTCCACAGCTTCCAAGATGGCCGAACCGAGCTGAGGAGAGAGCGGGAGAGGACAATGAGACTTCAAGGACAGGTTAGAAAAATGGACAGTGGAGGGATAGAAAAAAAAAAAAAAGACTTAACTTTTAAGACTTGACTTTTAAGTCTACAGTAGGCGTGGGAATGACGGTAACTTACGATACTATCATGATAAGTTGCCCGTGGTAACGATGGTAACACGATACAGCGATTATGCAAAGCTCGATACATTGCAAGAAAAACACCCACGATACATCACGATATCTGTGTAACTGAAGAAGGAACAATACCCCCCCCCCCCCCTAAAATTTGGTTTGTTTTGGGTGGACCACAAGGGTATCAAAAATGTACTAGCCTGCAATTTCCATAATTCAATGCATAATCAGCCAAAGTCTGCATATTTATGCGGGGGCCGCATTTTTTCAAATACGCCGCACTTTCGCCGCATAAATTGTCGATTTCCTCGAAAATATGCGGGGCTTGCATGATTTCATAATCCCCGCATTTTCGTTGCAAAAAAGTCACATATATCTCAGCAGAAAGTTGAAAAATGTTGCGTTTACTTCACACAAGAGCAGCCATTTTCCCCTGTTGCCATGGGAACGTTATGAAGTGACGTAATTTCACCTACTGAGAACACGGTGTTGGGGGGGAATCACTTTGTTTTCAAACCGCAATTTTTGCAAGTTCCCGCATTTTCATCGCATAAAATGGCATAAATATCCCGCATATTCCATCACATTTTTCAAGAAAACGTGCCGCATAATCAAGGATTTTTGCCCGCAACAATCACAAAAAAACTCTGCGTTTTTCTGGAGGGACTGGTTAAAATAGATTCATAACAAATTAAACGAGGCCATTGAAACATCATCATTACAGCGTTTCAAGCTCTAAATCAAACACAACTACGCCACACAGCCAGCGGACGGGACGCAGCGCTCCACAAAATAAACTAAATATATCGCATACTTATCGCGACACTTTCGATATAATATATCTTTGTCTGCATCTCTCTCTGTACCTCGCTTTTGCTGAAGGTGAGACAGGGGTAGATGTCCTCACGGTAAACTCTCTCCAGGAAGCAGCAGCCCCGGTCGAGCGTTGGCTCCTCCTTCCACGCCTTGAAGTCGCTGAACAGCTGACTGTCCACCTACACGTCCAACAACAACACAGGTTAACGTATTAAAGTATTGTCAGCTGGTGTTACATCGAGTTCTGTAGGCTCGTGTTAGCGCTCTTACCTCTCTACACTCCCGTACGATGGGCTGCGTGGCCGACGGGTCGGGCTGCGTCCCCATGATGGCCGAGGAGGTGCTCTTGTTCCTGCTGTGGCCCTTCCTGAAGGGAGTCTTCCCCCCGGCTCCTGCAGAGGGCAGGTCGCCCAGCGGGGAGGTGGGGGAGGAGAGCACCAGTGTCTTCAGGGCCTGGACCTCCGCCTGGAGGACGTCAATCTAAAAAGAAACATTTTCGGTAACACTTTACTTGAAGGTGTCTACATAAGAGTGACATGAACACATGAACTCTAACCATAACTTGTCATGACAAAAACCGAATGACACTTAATGACAGAAGCGGTATGTCAAACGTTTACGACTGTTTATAATGTTTATGACACGTTCATGACAGTGTCATGTCACTCTTATGTAGATACCTTCAAGTAAAGCACATGTGTCAAACTCGTGGCCCGAGGGCCAAATCCGGCCCCTCGCAGGTTTTGATCTGGCCCGCATTTCAATTTAGGTTCACAATAAATTTAGGCCCACCTAGTTTTTGTCACCTTTTTCCGGCTTTAGGCACTTTGTTTTAACGTTTTTGACGCTTTACTCAATGTCTTGGCACTTTTTCGGAAGGTTTTGGTGCTTTTCGTGATATTTTTTTCACTTTTTCAGGCAATTTTGATGCTTTTTTTCGTCCTTTTTCCAACTTTTTTGGCGCTTTTTTCAACGTGTTTGTCGCTGGCTGAAGAACTTCAAGAGGCCCAAAACGTAAGTGAGAAGACTACAGTATATGAGACATGCAGTAATACAGTCAAAATAAATGTCAATAAACTCTACGTCTGGCCCTTGATGTGATTCTCATTTTCCAGTGTGGCCCTCTGGGAAACTGAGTTTGACACCCCTGAAGTAAAGTGTAACCACATTTTGCTAATCTGATAGATGGAAACACGCTGACACCAACATATAGACCTATTTGGGAACCTATTGAACAACCAATTTTCACCATTAAAAGTATGCCAAATTAGCAGCTCCTGTTGGCAGTGTACTCATGGATGTACAGACAACCATCACTGGAGAACTTTGTCATAAAGAAAACTTAAAAACATGATGATTCTCGGTCTTTTGCGATGATTTCTAAGCTGATTAATGGACGTTTATACAGTACATTTATACAGTACATAGTACATCAGAGATTATGATATCCTCGGGAAGTACAAGTCACACTGAATGGTATTAATGTGTTTCATGTCTGTGTGTGTTGGAGTTAGGACTCTGAGAAGGAGTACGATATTCAACATGAGCTTAGTCATGAGGGGAACACTCAGTGTTGTCACCTTTCCCAGGGCTTCCTTCAGTTGTTTTTCAGCATTCGCCTGTTTGACGTTGGCTTCTCTGACCATTTTGTGGGCCTCCTGGAAAACACACACAACGATTGTATTATTTTTGGATATTGTCTTCACTCACGATAGAAGTGTTGGGATTTTGTTTTTATTCTGAAGCTCAACGTGTATTAAAGAAACAATTCACTCTGAAAAGAAACATTAGAAAAACATAACGGTAACATAAAGTAAAGCAACTGTTTAAATACTTAACACTGGTTTTGCTGCATGCAGGCTACAAAACACACACACACACACACACACACACACACACAAACACACACACACACACACACACACACAGAGATAGGAATCCCAACACCTAGAGAAAAAGGCTGAAGAACAAGGAGTGTAAGGAGAAAAGGAACAACATGTTGTGAAGGCCGTCTGCTTCTTGAACTCAAACATCGAACGGCAGAACAAGGAATTTGTCAAACAACTCAAAAAGATTTAGTGTTCTTGTGAAAGACCCCCCCCCCCCAATGTTGGGGAGGACTACTGCATAGGTGGAAAACGTTGCATGAAGCCTTATGGCTCATTTATGCTTGACGCGTTGGAGGTGGCGCGCGCATTCGTGACATCAAAATGACGTAATTTCTGGCCGGTGCGTCCGATTTTCAGCACAGTCAATTTTTTCAGCGGCGCTTGACAAACCGGAAACAGAAAGCCTGAACGAGCTCCTGGGAAACGTGATGCCAGAACTCGCCGACTGACTCCAAGTCTCTCTGGTAAACTTACCGGGTTAAGATGAGTTATTTTTTTGTGAATGAAAGGCTCGATCTGACCAAGTAGCTCACTGAATCAAATCGAAGCATTGACGGCGCTGCTGCTGCCTGTTCTGCCGTTGTTTATCTTTTTTCTTCTTCTTCTTCTAGTCCTTAGAAAGAAAAACATCGGTAGCCTTTGCTCCTTAGCGCCACCGCTGTTCAGGAGAAGACTGCAACTAGTGTCGCGACCACCACGCGCCGGTATAAATACTCACGGCGGTCCCGTGACGTCACGATTTCCGCACGCACTGTTGGAAGCGCTAGTATAACTGACGCTTAAGTGTCTCCAGAGGGAGCTGTGTTAAGTCTGATAAATGTCCTCAAGTGATGTCACTTGAGGCAGCATCGGTTGGGGCTAAAGACTGCAAGTTTGAAAATCTGAAAAACAGAAAATAAATCTGGAGGTGTGTTTTGGTTTTAGAAAGAACGTCTTTTGCTACGTTTAACCCTCGACTTCCACACTACTGCGGCATTTCTGAGACATTTGGAAAAACTGCTGCCCCCATTTTGGTTTGTGGGGGTTACTATGTAGTTTGGACAGGTACAAACTGAGTCCTTTGGAAACGACGACGCACGTCTGTCAGTCTTATCAGTTCGGTAGCTTACAAACCTTTCAGTAACAGTTCCACCTCGCCGTTGGTCCAAGCTAATCAATCCCTGCTCTTACGTTTCGCCGTTGTTGTTCTTTCTCCAAAGTATTTTCTGTATTTTCAACTCATACATCCATGATTTTCAACATTTGTAGGCCAGAGCCCCCTTACCTGAAAGAGTGACAGAGCAGGGACCCCCTACTAAATATATTGTATAAAATTAAGTTGCATATTAAACTGAGCCTACAATAACATGTAGGTCACATTGAATCTGTATCTGTTGATGGCGACCTTACCTACAGGCCAGTAAGTCTATCATCAATGTTTTTTGGGGATAAAAACTCAAAGAAGTATCAAACAATAATTTGGAGGCCCCCCCCCCTTGCAGTAGGGCTGCACGATATGAGGAAAATATATGATATGCGATAAGGTTGTTGAATATCGTGATAACGATATTTCTTGCGATAAACAAACATATTAAATTGTACTCAGTTCTGCATTTCTGCTGCTTTCAGTATTTTGCTAAAATACAAAAAATTGCTTGTTGAATTGAAAACAAACGAAAGGAAATATTTTCCAACATTATTTTATTGAACAAATTTAACATTGAATTGAATATAAAAAGGCATCACTAAAAAAGAATGACTGTCTTTTTAAACTGTAAATTCTACTGATAGTAGAGTGTCTATCTGCGATATGTCGCAGCCTTTCGAGAGGTGTATATTGCGCCAGTTGATATTGCGATAACAAAACGATATATTATGCAGCCATACCCTGCAGTGACTCTAAGTTCCCTTTGTTAAAGATTTCAGAGCTAAATTATTATTATTTCCCCCACTAAGAGATTCAGTTAGAAGTCAAAAAAGTTGAAAAAAAGAGTTGAACGAAGCGAGACTGAGAAACAGAGCTTTCTCTCTGGTCCCCAGCACCGAGCACAAAGAGCCAGAGTTGTTTCTATTTTAATGACTTGATGGAGGATCAAGAAAAATAACCTGAGACGCACTAAATGTTTAGAAATCCACTAAAACCCAGCCTCCCGACGCCTCCGTTTCACATCTCTGCTGCCAAAGAATAGAGAGCAACATATCCCAGGGGGAACCATTTTCATTTCTTTCTGTCTGGCCGCTGCCTCAGGAGGAAGGGAAACAGGAAACGGGAAGCAGAGGAGACGGACAGATGGACGGAGGAGAGGCGGACCGACCTGGAAGAGACTGGCGGTGAGCTCCTCCAGCTCCTGGCCGAGCTGGTCTCTGACTTTAGACAACCTCTCACACTCCTCATCCTTTAACAGCAGCTCCTTCCACACACACACACATATTCACACACACACAAAAACAGAAAACAACACAACAGAAAAACAACCGCCAAATGAAAACACATGGAAGTAAGAAATGAAAATGATGAAGTAATATGAATTAGTGAAACATGTTTGAGGACTCGTTCCCATTTTAAATAATAACAAATGTATAAAAATAAATAATATAAATGCATTTAACATAAAATATTACATGATGTTAATGTCAGTAATGATAGTGTGGGTGAGATGAAGTGAAGTCTTACAAACACACACTGTCCCAACTGCACACACACATACACTCACATTCAGTTTAAATTCAAATACCTTCAGGTGAAGACCAGAGACTCTCTCTGTGTCTGTGTGTGTGTGTGTGTGTGTGTGTGTGTGTGTGTGTGTGTGTGTGTGTGTGTGTGTGTGTGTGTGTGTGTCCGTCCTACCCTCTGGGCCTTGGCCAGCTCCTCCTTCAGCTTCTCGCTTCCTTTCTCTCGGACCTCCATCACCGACGGGCTGCGCAGCCGCGACAGGCTGTCGCTCAGAGCGCTGCACTCCTCGCCATCCTCTGTGGACAGGAAGTTGCCCTCGGCTAACTCCGTCTCATGGCCCGGCACACTGTGCAGCAGCGTGACCATGGAAACGACAAGAGGTCAGTTATGGATTACAGCGGATGCAAAAGAAAAGTCTTTGGCCAAAAATCTACAAACATGTTAGAGTGAGAGTCACACGGTCAGTCTGGCTGCTGTACTTTTTGTCCTTACCCTTACAGCTCTTTTGTTCCATAAAATGTCAGAAACATTGCGAAAAATACCCAGAGCCTAAGGTGATGCCTAGAGATGCCTTGTTTTGTCTGAAAACTTTGAAAAATATCATCCAAAACTAAAATATATTCAATTAAATTTGATGTAAAACAGAGAAAAGACACAAAACCTTTACATTAGAGAAGCTTCAACCAGAGAATACTGGACCTTAAAATGAACTACTAATCAATTCTCAAAATAATTGCCAATTCATTTGTGATTAATCACTGAACCAACTTGGGTCTATCTGCCGCCAAAGATGATTTTAATGCCAGTGTGTTTTCGTTACCTTCCATTGTGGCTGTGCCGTGGTGTGGAGTACACTGGCTGCGTGGGGAGCTGGTCGGCCCGCAGTGAGGTGGGGCGGCCACTAGGGTGCGCTCCCAGAGAGTGGGTGCGGTACAGAGAGGTGGGCGGGGCACTCTGTCGGGTGGGGGGGCGCTGCTCAGCTTGGTTCTGCAGGAGAACACACGGGGAACCAATAAAGACATTAAAAGTGATCAAGAGTGATCTCTAACTATCTACAGTATAAAGGTGGGACCGTCTGCGTGTGTGTGTGTCTGTTGTCACAGTCCTGCATTCAAATGTTTATTTCAAGTGAAAAGAGAGAAACATATCAGCACAACGTTCCTACATTTACTAAACGTCTGTTCAAGGTGGAGATAGATAGTTTAATGAATAATAATGCATCATATTTTTTTAGATTATTTTTTGGGGCTTTTCCCTTTATTATAGTGACAGTGGATAGACAGGAAAGGGGGAGAGAGATGGGGGATGACACGCAGCAAAGGGCAGCAGGTCAGATTCGAACCCACGCCGCTGCAGGACTCAGCTAACATGGGGCGAACTCTCTTACTGGGTGAGCTAGAGGCCGCCCCAATGCATCATATTTTAATTGGGATATTTTGTGAGTAAAATCTGAAGTGAATCTCCAACATAACCGTTAACATTTCTCCATCAGGTAAATTTAGTAGTACAATGTTTTCCTCTGAAGTAGAAGTACACAGCCTTTACAGTCGCCGTTCCCGACCTGTCGTGTGACAATGTGACATCAAAATGACGTAGATCTCGCTGGCGCGCCAGGATTTTAAGTGCGTGACCAGAGGTCGTGCACCTCAGCGGCGCACGACAAAGAGGAAACAGGAAGAATGGACGATGCCAGGACTCTCAGAGTGACTGCAGGTCTCTCTTGTAAACTTACTGGGTTAAGATGAGTTCTTTTATGGTGAATGAAAGGCTGGATCTGACCAAGTAGGTCATCAAATCAAAGTGCTTCTCTTCTTCTCTTCGCCATTGTTTACCTTTTTTCTTCTTCTTCTAGTCTGTAGAAATAGCAAAGTCGGTAGCCTTTCCTCACTTGTGCCACCTCTGTTCAGGAGAAGACCGCAAATAGTGTCCCGACCACCACGCGCGAGTATAAATAGTTACGGCGCTCCCATGACGTCACACTGGCGCACGACAGGTCGGGAACGGCGAGTGTACCGGACCTTCTGTAATTTATTTTGTGGTTCAGTGGTTCTGGAGAAAGCTACAAGCAGCGATACTGGAAGCCAAGCCATCGGCTTGTTCCAAACAGGCACGTTTGGAAGTCTTAAAGTAAAGCAACATGAGCCAGCTTCATGATAACAGAAAACCTGAGTTAAGCCCAAACATCTTCTGACAATCAAGTCAAGTAAACATCCGAAAATATGCTGAAAAATGAATGCCTACCTGCATGTGATGAGATAATTCAACGTACCTGAAGGTCAGGTGTGGTGGGTGAGGCCAAGTTCACCTCATGGAACCCCTCCAGAGGTTCGGCATTGCTCTGTCCGCTGCTGCAGGCCATGGCAGCTGCTCTCAGACATCATACACTCTACACACACACACACACACACACACACACACACACACACACACACACACACACACACACACACACACACACACACACACACACACACACACACACACACACACACACCTAAGTTAGTGATGACTAACAACTGGGAAGGGGGAGAACAAAAGGCTTCATAGCTTTGTTTGTTGTTGTGGTAAACAACAACAAATAATCACTGATTAGTGAAGTAACTAAAGCATAAGCAGTCAGTGAAAGCTCAGTGGATGGATTTAAATTATGGAGGGGGGTGTGTGTGTGTGTGTGTGTGTGTGTGTGTGTGTGTGTGTGTGTATTGTACCATAGTGTAGCTGCGGACGGAGACGCTGGGAGGATCGATGGAGGCTTTCAGTCAGTCATGAGAAAAACAGGACGGTCTACAGATGAACGAGTGACTCCAGAAACACACCGACAGCCGACAGGTGACGCCTGTCTTTAACCTGAGAGAGGGAGAGAGAGGATACGGTCTCTTACAGCTATTAAGACCCAAAAGAAATCAGAACATGGATGAAAACGTAGAACCTAAAAGACACAGACACTGAGCTGCCTTTAAAGTTTAAAATGACTGTGATGTACACTTCAAAGGTCAGTTCGATTAAATCCAAAGAAATCATGACGCGAGTTCATTTCACTAGAGCCCGACTGATATGGGATTTTTGAGACCAATACAAATGAGAGGAAAAAAATAAAAATAAAAAAATATATCGAAGATCACCGAAGTGGCGGCCGACATAGTGAATTCTTTTGCTCACATTAAAATAGACCTTTTCTATGTGGATTGTGAACTGATTTTGCACTGATATGTAAAAGGTACTTAGGAGGCTACTTCCTTAAACAAATAACTTTATTAGAGAATATTTAACAATATTATACATTATTATACATTAGAATTCTTGTCATTCCCCTCTCTCTCCCCTTTCATGTCTTCATCTGTCTGTGGAAATAAGGGCCTAAAACGCCCCCCAAAAAAAATCTTAACAAAAAAATAATAATTCTTGAAATGAACACTGAAAAACAAATTAAAAAAATAGCAAAAATAAACAGCACTGTATGTTCAGTATCAGTCACCTGCTGATTGAAATAGTACGTAATGACACTGTTTCTAAATCAAATCATGCGTCATTTTCTGCATAATATGTTCTGAAAAAAATCATATCGCCGCATATCAGACAACATATACACCGATGCCGATAGATACCGATTTATCTGTTGTAGGCCAATATCGGCCGATAAATCAATCGGGCACTAAATATTACTATATTTTACAATTGCAGGAAAGCTTGATAATTATGTGATAACATTGTGATATTTTTGGCCACAATAATCGTAGCATGAAAATTTGATAGCGGCACATCTGTAGTCTGTACTTCAAAGTAACTTCCCTCTCCACTTTTTCCACTTCCAACAGGTTTATAATACCATAAATTGAATAACCGTACGGCGGACTGGACTCTGGCTTCACTTTCTGGGTCAAACTCCAGCAGAAAGAAACCGGATGTTCATGGCCGACAAGGGAACGACTGACAACTCCTCAACAAAGCATCAAGTATATTTCCATAACAAACATGCTCCATCATCATCATCATCATCACGCTGTTCTTTAAATAATCTCTGTGACACTTTTCTGTTTCTACCTTACGTTTTGCCTACCTCAGCAGGGTGTTTTAACAGCACACCGGTCCCACCTGCTCAGCGTGGTGTGTTTCTGCGTTCGTGTGTGTGAGTGTGTGTGTGTGTGTCAGTGTACGTGGGTGTGTCCCCATCTGAGCATATACACAAAAGCTGAAATTCAGCGACTTGCCCGAGAAGACAAATAAAGCTGGCGTGACTCACATAAAACTTACGTCACTCCCTGAGTTTATTTAAAGATCCAGCTGAAGAGCGAGGTTTGTGTTGTGTTTTTGTGTCAGTATCATTATGTCAAAGTCACACCTTCTTCTGTCATAAAAATGTCTGCAGACAATCTTAACACGATACTCGTTAGGGATGATTAATCCATTACAATTAAAAAATTCAGTTGTGTCATTGTTTTGGTCCAAGTCTCCTTGTTGTTGTGTGAAATTACAGCTGACAGCGCTGGACTGCTGGTGCATTCAAGGACAACCAGACAACTGAGACTTTGCGAGACGGCAGCAGGACAGCAACCTCTTTTCAAATTGCTTGCAAAATTTCTTAACTGGCCTAATTTGCAAATTCAGTTAAACACATCAACGAGCCTGTTTACCATGAACACACACATCACTCCACCAACAGCGTTCTGCTGCCACAAATACTCACTAGAGTACAAAATGTTTCTCCTATTTGTTTGATTTAAACCTGCAGTGATTAGAAAAGTCTGAAATTGGCAAAATTATGATTAAAATGAGAAGCTATGTGAACAAAGAATGCGTGAACAAGATCATAAGCATGACAAGATGCTCGGCAGATACGTGGCAAGAGGTTAAAATAAAGGATAAATACACCAAAAACTAAGCGAAACTTTAACTACAACTCTACCTCGCACAAGTCAATGTATAAATATTAAGTCAGTTTATTTATTTATTTAAGTAAAATGCATGAAATGCACAATGCTCAGATGGGTGACACACATACACACACACATTATTTCACTATCTCTGTGGGGACCCGTCATTGACATAATGCATTCCCTAGCCCCTTACCCTAACCTTAACCATAACAACTAAATGCCTCACCTTAACCTAATTCTAACCCTAATCCTAAAACCAAGTCTTAACCCTCAAACAGCCCTTTAAACATGTAGGAATACAGTATACTTGTGGGGTCCGGACAGCTTTATGGGGCCAAAATGCTGTCCGGACCCCACAAGTATACTGTATTCTCGGTGTTTGGACCCCATAAATGTAGTTAAATAAGAACACGAACACACACACACACACACACACACACACACACACACACCTCTGCATCGCACCTGACAGGTGAAACCCCACCCGCATCAAACCAACTGGTCGTACTCTCCCCCTTCTGCATGTTTCCATGGAGACCAGACCAGCCCCGGAGAGACCGTGGTAACCTGACGCGCTGAGGGGTGCTGGGGGGGGGGGGGGGGGATTGATCCGGTTACTCCAGCCGCCTGGTGAAGGCGCGTCCCGCGTGGAAATGGTTTACAACGCAGCTGACGTGATCCGAAACACTGACAACAAGTCGACCAAAGAGCTGAACCGACGTGGTTTCCAGATTTAGAAGTACCAAAACATATTTATTATAAATAGGAGCTTGGCCTGTGGGGGGGGGGGGGGGAGAGATATCATTCATTTAGAATCACCTTTATTATTTATTTAAATTATTATTAATAATAATAATAGATTAATTAATCAATTAATCAATTAGTCCATAGTCCGAAAAATAATTATCACGTAGCATAAATGCTAATCTTTTTGTTTGGTTCAGCTTTAAAAATGTGAGGTTTTGCTTTTGCAAGCACTTGAAAGATGTAATTTTGGGCTCTAGGAAAGTTGTGATAAGTATTTTTCACGTGACATTTTTGGACATTTTATAGACTAAATAAATCATTAATTGCTCAGATATTTTACTTATTTTACTTACTTGTACTCATTATGCAAAAACTGTCCATTTCAGAATAATATTTATAGCATATTATTGGATTATAGTTAATGTGTTCATCACTTTAATTTTGCAGCCGGTAAAAGGTGGAGCTCATTTGAACTACTTTATATCCTGCTGGGTAGCTTAGTAGTGGAGTAAAAATGAAGTAGCATACAATGGATACTCAAGTAAAGTACAAGTAGAGCTGGGCAATATATCATATTATATATCGATATCGTGATATGAGACTAGATATCGTCTTAGATTTTGGATATCGTAATATCGTAATATGACGTAAGTGTCTTTTCCTGGTTTTAAAGGCTGCATTACAGTAAAGTGATGTACTTTTCTGAACTTACCAGACTGTTGTAGCTGCTCTATTATTTGCCTTTAATCACTTTAGTCATTATATCCACATGACTGATGATTATTTATAAAAAATCTCATTGTGTAAATATTTTGTGAAAGCACCAATAGTCAACAGTACAATATTGTTGCGGTATCGATATCGAGGTATTTGGTCAAAAATCTTGTGATATTTGATTTTCTCCATATCGCCCAGCCCTAACTACAAGTACCTCAACATTGTACGTAGGTACTTGAGTAAATGTAGTTAGTAAATGTAAATGTATTCCACCACAGGTTGTTTCCTTAATGAACACATTTCTAAAAACATTTACAGCAAGTTGTGATTGCAACTTGACATTGCTCTGAACATCTGATCGATTTTGTTAGTACCAACCATATTGTGATATATGACAAATTAATACTTGAAATTACCTATATTCAGGATATTTTCAACGCATCACCGAGCCCCGTCTGTAACTAGCGTTAAAGATGAATAATGTTTATTTTGGTGAAACCTGGCACCGAGCTTTGCACAAGAACTGCCGTGTCTGCAACAAACAGTAACTCAGTTTAAACTGACAACAGCGTCTGTGTTCATCCTCATGATTCACAGCTTGAGGTACAAGCCTGGTGAAGCTGGTTTACAACGTTATCGAGTGCGATCATTTCATTAACCCTCCGGTTGTCCTCGGGTCCAATTTGACCCATTTTCAAGAAGTTTCTATATCAGAAACGGTGGGTTTTCTTTTAACCAAATTGTCAATAACGTGGATGGTTCCATACAACGCTTTTTCACAAGTAACATAAATGATCAGTTCACTACTTTCATTGAATTTGGGTGTGCTGTTAAATGTTATTGCATTTGAGGAAAAACTGATAAGAGAACGTTGAAAAACGTGACAAAAATGTTGGAGAAAGCTTCAAAAAACGTGGGAGAAAAAACAACAAAAGTCCCAAAAAAAAGCACCAAAACAAATCGACAAAAACATTGGAATACGTGACCAAAAACTTGGATGAAAGTGACAAAAATGTTGAGAAAAAAAAGTGACAAAAACAAAAAATAAAGTGTAGCGTCGCCTTCACATTGGCACGTAAAATCAGCTCCGATACGGCTTCGAAACGTCCGGAAGTCGTTAATTTCCTACGGAGATTCGCAGACCGCATGCGAATAGGTCAGAACAGGGTCAGAACCAAAGACAGTATATAAAATGGACCGAGTGACTCCGCTGTTTTTGACGGAGACCAGTGAAGTCTATTAGAAGTCACTTTCCCGGTGATGGCTGAGCGTTACTGCGCAGCCTCAAACTGAGCTTGATGACGTAGATGTGACGTGAGCAACGTGTCTGAACGTTGTAAGTCTTCTGGTAGCTGTGCCAAGAGAAATCTCAATCATTCCCAATCTATCAGAGACGGAGAGCGTAGGTATATGTAAGGAGATAACATAGGCACAGGCTAATTATTGCTAACTAAAATGCTAGTTAACATTAGCAATTAAACTAAACAGCTAATGTAAGTCCAAACTGCCTGCGAGCTTCTCCTGTACTGTACGGTAATTCCTCTACTATGAGACAGTAAGTCTCGTGGTTATGACACAACCGTTAGCCTATTTTTATAAAAACGTCTGCTACGGAGCCATAACGTGAGGTACAAGGTAATGGAGCCTTTCATACATTGTTGTGTTTCTTTAGAAATAAACAACGGACAAATGAAGTCTTTAAACGCTTCAGATGTAAAGTTATTGGCTGTCAAAGTGACGCCAAAATGAATGGCAGTCAATGGGATGCTAACGGCGGGTGATGGTTTGGGTAGCATAAAATGGCGCCATCGCGGCTTCGCTCTGAGGAGGCGGGTCTTGCCCCCTTGGTCAGAACGAGTGCGGTGCGGAAAAAAATCGTGTCCGTTGGTCATCCGGATGGGTTCAAAGAACAAGAAACGGACGGTTCCTATCCGACAATTTCAGCGGAAGTTAGCGTTGCTCTGGTAATGATAAACAAATCTGAATTCTTAACTTTTAATAAAATAAATAATGAGTTCATAACGATATGTTGTTTTATTTTCATGATTTCCCAGCTAACGTTATTAGGGCAGTTAATACAATTGCTCACGTTAGCTAATCGACGCTAACTAGCTAGCTAGTTGCGTTAGCTAATCGACGCTAACTAGCCAGCTAGTTGCGTTAGCTAACATCAGCTAGCTGCCGTTGTTTTTCTACTCCCGATTTCTACTATTCCGACGCTTTCAACGGTTGTAGTACGACGGCTGCTGGGGGGCGTATTGCGTATTACGGCGCTGATTTTACGTGCCGATGTGAAGGCGGCGTAAGCTTAGCATTTCGCATCTGACGACGCTGTGCAAATTCTCCCGTTTTTAAATGCGTTATTCATTTACTGACAAATAGCATGGTAAAACATACAAAAACAGAACATTTCAGAGGATCAGAAGTAGTAGTAGTAGCTGGGCGATATGGAGAAAATCAGATATCGCGATATTCTTGTCCTAATACCTCGATGTCGATATTGTGGCGATATTCTACGGTTGACAACTGGTGCTTTAACAAAACATCTTCACAATGAGATTTTAGAAAAGTTATTTTCAGTAATGTAGATATAACGACTAAGTGAGTAACGGTAAAAATAATAGAAGAGCGAGAACAGTCTGGTAACACAGAAAATGACATAACTTTACTGTAATGTAGCCTTTAAAACCAGGAAAAGACAACATTTATGCCATTTACAATACTACAATATCCAAAATCTAAGACGATATCCAGTGTCATATCACGATATCAATATAATATATCGATATATTGCCCAGCCCTAATCAGAACATACATATCATAACTAATTTAATAAAAATGTTATATTACGTTACCGTACATAGATTTAACAGCTTTCTTGTTTCTAGAATATTAGGGTTGACGTAATGGAAAGTTTGATTTAATTTCCAAAAATATAAAAGGGTGGATACGTGATTATTAGAATATTTAGATTTATGAATATGAAAAAGGTTCCAAGTAATTAGATCATATTGATAATGGAGTATTGATTTGCTGTGGTAGAAAAGTAAGAAACAAAGCCAAGCAATACAGTTTAGGAAAGGGAATATTCGGAGTCAATATTTTGGGAAATAAATGTAACATTACAGACATCTTACCAAAAATACAAGAGTGGGGACATGACCAAAAAAAGATAACATAAATCTAACCATTAGACAAAATGAGCAGACCACATCAATGCCCTTTATTTATATATATATATATATATATATATATATATATATATATATATATATATATATTTGTACATATATCTTGTAAGGATAAACTGTGAATTGTATCTCAAAGCATTTGTTTCAGGGCGCAGTGACAGCTAGCATCAGTTTGGCTAACTAGCTAGCCGCGGCTAGTATGTGTGAAATGTTAGAATGTAGCTAGGCTAACATGCTACTTAACAGGGACGAAGAGGGCTAACGTACAAAAAAACAACATAACGGCATGAAAGATGCATGGATGGTACATCTTTGCTGTCTGTCAGCTTCGTTGCTAACGTTACATCAAGATCAGGGTGCGTTAGATTAGCTAAGATTATCAGGCTCATTCAGAGGCGAGATATTAGCATCTCCGTTAGCTGCAACATTTCTGTCAGAAAGACAGTAATAACAAGGGGAAACCCCCTGCTTCCATTGTCGGCCACCGCACAAATCCAACCCAAAGCTAGCTAATTCCACTAAAAATTACTAGAAATATGGGGATGTACCGTGAATACATCTGACTTTAATAACAGCGAGTATGCTTAAACACTGCCAGTGCGTATGTGTGGTGGCTTGACTGCGAGGAAATGGGAGGAATAGTGCGACAGACGGCTCAGTGTCCGATAATGGGTGCATTTCACTTCGCTAATGGTGCATCTATGTGTAGCTGAGCGAAGATAGCTAGCTAGCGGGCTAATAAAGCAAGTTCCCCTAACTAACTTGGCGTAGAATAATAACAGCAACTGTAACGTTAATAACACGGTAGGTGCGGACTCACCGGACCTCTCTTCGGACAGCAGCCGGTGGCCGGTGGATCTTCTTGCTCTCGGTAACGTGTAAAACCAACCGTCAAACAAACAAACGGACAGACTGGAGCGGTTGTTGACGCAGACCGGAGGTGCGTTTAGGGACAACTGGGAAACTAGAACGTCAGCATCGCTTTATTTTTATGCTTGCAAATAAGACGATTGTCAAACAGATGTAAGAGAGACATTGATGTGAATTGCAGTTTCTGTCGTGATTGTGCAGAAACGGTTTCATATTTATTTTGCCATTGCCCAATTGTAAAAATGAACGTAATTTTCCGTATTTCTCTCCTTAATAGGAGACTTTGCTGCGATAAGAAACACCTCTCAGTATAACGCATTTTTAATTTAACAACCAAAATGACCATGAAGTCAACACCTCTACAGGTGCCTATATGTTCCTTCATATAATTACTCCTGTGTCCTCCTATGAGCCCCGTTTGTAGCCTTTATTGGTTTATATTTTGGCAAATTGGCGCCAATTAAAAGTATGCAGAATTCATTATTATTAGCTCCTGTCCTGTCTGCAGTGTACAGACAACTATCACTGGATTACTTTGATTCTGAAGAAAACTTTAAATAAATAACTAGAACTGCAAGCAGTTATGAACGGGGTCCAAGCCTCGTGCGCCGGTCCCCCCCGGCGCGAGCCGCCCCCGGCGACGCCGAGAGCCCGCGAAAATGGAGCCCGCGAAAGTAGAACCCGAAGCGCCGCCGCGGCGAGGCGAAAGTTGGGAAATTTGACCGAGCGCGAGCTCCAAAGTCCGTAATGAAACGCAATCGCAAATTTGCTCTTCGTTGCGTAAAAGGCCCGAACGCTTCTACTTTGATTGTAGCGCCCCCTAAAGGGCGATCGTCGCCAAATCCGGTGGGGAGCCGCAGAGTGGCATGACCAACAACACTCTCAAGTTTCGTGATGATGGCATTTACTGCTGCATAGATATTTACATTGCAAATTACTCCCATTGACTCATTTGCCGAAAGGCATCTACGTTAATTGTAGCGCCCCCTAACGGCCGATTTTCACCAAATTTCGTGGGAAGCCGCAGAGTGGCATCCTGAACAAAATACACCCAGGGTTTGTGATGATAGCATTTAATGCTGCAGAGATATTTACATTGCAATTTACTCCCATTTAAATGCATTGACTTATTTACCGAAAGGCCTCTACGTTAATTATAGCGCCCCCTGACGGCCGATTTCGACCAAATTTAGTATCTAGGCTAGGAATGGCATGTCAAAGATCTCTACCAAGATTTGCTCTGATATCTAATAATTTGGCCGAGATAGGCCAACGTTCGTGTTTTGTGGCTAGCTACGACAAATTTGTTTGCTTGTAAAGTGCGAACGGTGTAACGTAGCAAAATTCTTTTGATAACTTTTGGTCAACTCTATATAGAGAAGAAATCTACCAAGTTTTGTGCACATTGATCACACGGCCTAGGACGAGTACAATAACATTTGTTTTTGCATTACGCGATTTTGCGAAAAAACCTTTTAGTATATATGAACCTGTCCTATATCTTTAGATTCAAGTCCATACAAGGAACAAGTGGATCTATAAATATCCGGTCTTCGATGTAGCCTTTCGGAGTTATAGGCAAAAACACGTTTAAATGCATTGACTTATTTACCAGAAGGTCTCTACGTTAATTACAGCGCCCCCTAACGGCCGATTTTCACCAAATTTGGTGGGAAGCCACAGAGTTGTATGCCGAACAAAATACTCCCAGGGTTTGTGATGATAGCATTTAATGATACAGAGATATTTACAATGCAAATATTCCCATTCAAATGCATTGACTTATTTGCCGAAAAGCCTCTATGTCAATTATAGCGCCCCCCGACGGCCTATTTTCACCAAATTTGGTATGGGAATTAGGAATGGGATGTTGAAGAAGCCCACCAAGATTCGTTCTGATAACTATTAATTTGGCCGAGATATGCCAATGTTCGTGTTTTGTGGCTAGCTACAACAAATTAGTTTGCTTGTAAAGTGCGAACGGTGTAATGTAGCAAAATTCCTTTGATAACTTTTTGTCAACTCCATATACCGATGGTATCTACCAAGTTTCGTGCACATCGGTTACGCGCCCTAGGACGAGTTCGAAAACATTTTTTTTCACATTGCGCGATTTTGCGAAAAAACGTTTTAGTCTAAATAGGCGTGGCCTCTATTTCCAGATTCGGATGGATTCAAGGAACACAAGGATGTAAGAATTTTTCATTTGTGAGGTAGACTGTGGGAGTTATTGGTGAAAACACGTTTTACGTCATTATAGCGCCACCTAGTGGTCCATGTAAGTAATATTTGGTATGTGAGATCTGCAATACATTGTCCATCTACACTGTAAATTTTAAGTTATTCACATTAGGGCAAGTGATGAATCTAAACCTGGATTCCATAGGCCACGCCCACTTTGACGAATCAGTACCCCACTGTAGGCGTGGCCTCAGGAGTGGGTCTAGATAGCAAACGTAAAAATCGGATGAGCCGTTCTTGAGGTATGAACTTTTTGTATTTGTGGAGCCCCCTAATGGCCAAATTTTGTAAAATTGATTAGCGAGCCTTACAGGGTCATGTCAAACAAGAATCTAAAGATTCGCGATGATATCATTTATTTTGGTCGAGATATGGCAACGTGTGTGTCTTCGTAGCTAGCTACACAAATTTGTTTGAGCGTAATAAACACAAATTTTAATCAGAAAAAAAATCTTTTGATAACTTTTTCTCAGGTCGGTCTAGAGATGCTACCTACCAAGTTTTATGCAAATCGGTTGTACGGTCTAGGAGGAGTATGAAAAAGTAGGTTTACCATAAATCGCGATTTTTCACGCAAAAAAGTCGGGGCGGAAATGGGCGTGGCTTACATCACGAGATTCAGCTGGATTCAGGGAACGCGTGGATGTGTGTATTTTTCATGTGCGATGTACGGTTTGGGAGTTATAAGGCCAAACGCGTATCTTCTGGTATAGCGCCACCTAGTGGCTGAATTTTTTTGTCCGAGGTCCCTGCAGGGTTCTGGACCAGACCTGAAAACGGCAACCTCCCACCATTTATGGTTTAGGCTGCAGTATCAGTTTTATCGGCGGAAGAATAATAAGAAACCTTACAATTCCAATAGGGTTCCACAGCCCTGCTGTGCGAACGGCGTAGCTTCGCTACCGCCGATTCTTGCAGCCTCGGGCTTGGACCCCTAATAAGGAACAAGCTGCCAGGCTGCAGCCAGCAGGGGGCGCGCAACACAAACAAATATCAGTGTTTAACTCATTGTCAAGTAATAAAGTAGGCCTACATTCTCTGACGTTTTCATGCGCAATTTGTACTAAACATTTGCCAAATGTATGTATCGGTTTATTTTATTGTTTCACTGGTAACTGATTATGTGCGCTTGTATCTCAGAGGCAACAGCTTTATCTCATTATCTCAAGATAACTTACCTTCATTATCCAATTTTATAATCCAATATTTTCTCAAGATATTACATTGTGTTTCTGTGGTGGTGCGCAATTATTAGTTTGCTTACACTAATGGTTTAATATAAAAATGCATATGTTATCTTGCTAATTAAACCATTTTCTGCCTCTGATGGGCAATAAAGTTTATTCTATTCTAAGTATTCAGATCCTGTATTAAAATGCAATACCTCAATGTAAAAAAAAATATACTGTATTATAAGTATAATTCCTGCATTTTAGTGTGCAAGTATTATCAGCAAAATATACTTAAAGCTTTAGTGTGTAACTTTTTGATATTAATGAACGTCCGTTACATTCAAGCCGTTACCAAATGAGTTGTTACGAAGTTAATTAAGACTCTCAGCTCCTCACAACTCTCTCTGTGTTTCTCAGTGTGATTGTGTTCATTAGATCGTGGCGTCCGGTGACTTACCCGCGCAGAAACTGTGAATATAATGACCTCTTCTGAAGAGTCTATCATGTTTTTTTTTTTGTTTTGTTTTTTACAGTTTGTGCCTATTTCTTACACACTGAAATCAAAAGTATTACACAATTATCAAAACCTTACACTCAAGGAGCAGCTGTGCACCACTATGAGCCCAATGTCAGCCTCGTACTGTTTGCAAAACAATACACACAGTGATTTCCAATTAACACACTTGTATACATTACACACAGAAGTGTATCATGATGTCACTTCCTTGCAATTCCAAATAACTGACTGTCAAATGACCACAACTATGATCCAACCTGTGGAACACAGCCACCAGGTACGCACACACACACATGATGGCGTTATTGTAGACACACCATTCAGGTTTAAGCACTAGCTATACAAAAATGCAGCAGGTAAGTCTAGTATTTCTTTTTTTTTTTTACTGTAGTTATAACCTGTACTGGTTACAGTATTTTATGTTTGTCTGTTGTTTGCTGAGCTAACAGTGTTATACACACTCCTGTAGTAGCTGTATGAAGACTGGGACATGTTGCTGTTGATTCTCCATGTTGACTGATTTGGGTATATGGAGAGAAATACATTATATTTTCCTCAGTCTGCAGCATTGGTCTTGTGTCTTGTTTGGTGAACTTATTGTATATTTGCGCTTACTCTGTGTACTTCATTTAAGGTACTCTAATCACTGAGAAGTAGAATTGCTAAAGCTGTTATAGATTAGCAACAGCAGTGTGTAACTTCAAACTGAATTAACTCCGCGGTCACGGAAGGCTTGTATCATGTGGACGCGCCGACAGTGTTGTTGTCATTGTTTAGAATTACTCACGGGGGGGGGGGGGGGGGAGGGGGCAACAAATACACACTATAGCTTTAAAGTATTTAAAGCATAATTGCTCCTTTCAGTGTCATTATATGATACATCCAGGGTCCAAAATTAGCACCATTTACCAGCCAAATGCTGGTAAAATATGCAAGTGGCTGGTAGATTTTCTTCACTCACCAGCCAAAAAAACAATGGTAATCTATTGAGTGGCTGGTAAAATTTGAACATTCACTAGCCATTTGGCTGGTGGACAAATAAGTTAATTTTGAACCCTGGATACATCGTGTTATCATATTATTACAGGTTAAAAGAGAGCTCATACGTAGATTTGGAAAATAAATACCGGTAATGAAACTATCAACCATTATATTACAGCACAGCATTAACTGTGTATAAGCCACCTCATTATGTTTGTCCACTACTGAATAAGAGTTCAGAAATGTGTCCCATGTCACCTGAAAGGATTAAAAACACCTACAAGTTTCCAAGAAAAGTCGACATGATATTGTTTTATACTGCGATATGAGACAACATGACAGTGACTGACCAATTTATATTTAAATTACACAGCCCTTACGTTTTATTTATCCGATCTATTTGTCGATCTGCTTTCCCTAAAATCTCTTTACATTTCAACCACAATGTGGATGTTACACAAATAAAAATGTTGACTCAATGACAAGTAGTGTTGTGGCAAGATTTCTGGATGGAAAAAAAGGATCTTCTGAGTCTTTGCAGAATGCCCAAAAAATCATAGACATATGCATATGCATATATATATATATATATATATATATATATATATATATATATATATATATATATATATGGCAATACACGATAAAACTTAAATGTCCCACTGCTCCTGAACCCATCCTAGTGAAACTCAGGTAGGTGAGAGTAGGATAACTTTCCACTGTGTCACTATAGTCACCTCCTTAACACTTTGTTCACACACCTGAATGAAAACACACAACACACACACACCCTCCTGACGGATGTGGGTGGAGTTTCCTGTTAGTATTTAAGTGCGTAATGTGCCGAGGTGGTGCCATTACGCACACGGAGCTCACCAAGCGCGCAACGCAGCTGGACTTTTTTTTAAGACAATTTCTTTTACAACAAAGTTTACCGAGATAAATGTTGATGCCGTCTCTCTGAAGGAAGAAACCACCGTCCCGTCTGTTGGTTTTAGGATGACTGATCTGTGGAGTTGTTGGGTAAGTCACTGTGTAGAAAAAGAAAAATACTTTGAGATTTCATTTTCACTGTAAAGCGCATTATGGGGCTTGTATTTAAAGTCACAATATTCTTTATTATATGATAGTCCTATTATTATTAATAATGACATACTAATATAAAATATAATGTAATGTTGGTAAAATACAGCACAATATATGAATGGGCTGTTAGTTTTTCTTTAGGAATGTATGACAATGTTAAGACCTTGCACCATATGTTTGTTTTTTTATAGCAATATATAAAAAGTAGAAATATGTGCTGTATTCTTAAATACAGAAACATGTCCTAAAACATAGTTGTATGTGACTTTAACACAGGTGTATCTTTTGAAGTTTTGAACGTCATATGCACATCTTTTTGTACAGCTAACAATGAATTTGTGAGGATTTGAATGGAAGTTTGTTGGGTCAAAATACATAGATTTGCTGGTGCTCCACTTTTGTTTGATGACCCATGAGAGAAACGAAAGAATAACCCTCAAACTCGGTCACAATAACCATACATCGGACATGTTGAATGACTCAAAGAAAATCAAAAAATAACACAAACACTGGGACAAAAACTAACTTTTTGTGACCCAACAGACACATAAAGATGATGTTATCGCTGGGTCAAAATCATTACATATTCGTCTGGGTGAATAAACCAACAAACAAAAATAAAAATACCACAAACACTGGGTCATAATAACCCATTGTTCAATATTTTACTACCCATGGGTACTGGGTAAATGTACGGTATGTAACGTGTGTAATTCAACCTATGGTAGAAAGAATAAACAAATGACATAACACTCTGTAAAAAAAAAGAAATACTGGCTTTTTGGGTTTAATTCATGACTCAACAGAAATATAAGGATGCTATATGATGCTAAATGTACCCAACCTTGTCTTATAAGGAAACCTTCTGGTATTACCATTCAGTTATGTGTCTTGGCAGATGAGGTTTTTTGCTTTTTGGCTTCAAACCTCAACAAGGAACTTTTTTAAATGATTATTCTTGTGAAGTATTTTTTATCAGAGCAGCATCAGAGAGCAATGTGTCGGCTGACTGGTTTCTGCCTAATGGAGCCTGTTTCACAGCTACCTGTTCCAGGTGAACTGGTCCAGCAGGTGTGTCTCTCTGCTGTGAGGCTGAGAGGTGAAGTTTACAGCAGGGATGAAAAGTAACCGAGTACATTTACTCACTCTGAGATATATAGATATACTTGAGTATTTCCATTGTATACTTCTAATCCACTACATTTCCGAGGGAAATATTATGCATCTTACTTAACTACTTACTCTTACTATCTTACTGTCATTACTACTTACTTAAATGACAGATATAGTTATACATTTTACACTTGATAAGCTTATACAATAAAAAGTCTAGTTGGACCTCCTTTGTTAGTTTTCAAAGTTGTTATCAGTTCCACCATAGAGACATTTCTCCTCTAAACATTTAGCCATTTCAACTCCAATATTTTACAATAAAACAAAGATTAGATGAAAATTATAGTTTTTTTTCTTTATCTTCTCTCCTATCAATCATCTCACGACCCCTCAGATTCATCTGGTGACCCTTTAGAGGGGCCTGACCCCTAGGTTGGGAACCGCTGGACTATAGTTAACTGTGTATAAAGTAGTTAAAAGTAGCTCCACCTCGAGCAGCAACAGGGGACACAATCAATACTTTTACTTGAGTTTTCTGTCTGTGAATGTTATTTTTGTACTTTAGTTGGAGTTTTAATGCAGGACATTTGCTTGTAACAGAGTATTTTTACAGTGTTGTATTGGTACTTTTAAATACTGTTAATAAATTGATCTGAATACTTCCTTTTATAAAGCAAACGGCTTCCTTTTCATTATGTTCTGACGTTGACCTTCTCTCCTACTAATCATCTCACGACCCCTCAGATTCATCTGGTGACCCTTTAGAGGGGCCTGACCCCTAGGTTGGGAACCGCTGGACTGTAGTTAACTGTGTATCAAGTAGTTAAAAGTAGCTCCACCTCGAGCAGCAACCGGGGACACAATCAGTACTTTTACTTGAGTTTTCTGTCTGTGAATGTTATTTTGTACTTTGACACAATCAGTACTTTTGTACTTTTGTACTTTAGTTGGAGTTTTAATGCAGGACTTTACTTTGTAATGGAGTATTTTTTTCAGTCTTGTATTGTATTGAATATTTCTTCTTTTCATTACCTTCTGACCTTGATTGAACCCTTCCCTCAGCCGGTCTGTTGAAGGTGTTTGACGTCTCCTCCCTCCCTCCCTCCCTCCCTCCCTCCCTCCCTCTGTGTCTTCAGACTCGTTAAAAAGAATATTTGATGATTCCTCAGAGCGAGAGCACCGGACCCTCCGTGAGATGTCCCGATGACTTCTGAGCCTCGCACCATGAACGTCCGTCTGCAGGCCCAACCTCAGCCTCACTACGGGGTCAACGGGGGTGCTGGCAGAAGCTCCAGGAAAACTGTGAGTATTTAAAAACCTAAATAGTGAAATACTTGACCAGATTTTGAGATCTTCTTGTACTATTTATGTAATTTTGGAGTGCAAAACATGTTCCATATGCGTAGATCCTTGCAATTTGCATCCCTTGAGCTCTGTAACAGCCCGATTCAAACATAAAAGTGTGACCTGGAGCAACTGTAACATGCTTCTTTTTAAAATAAAATATTTATATCAAAGCCCCCTCCAAAAAATAAAAAAAAACACATTAAAATGCACATTTAAATGCTTTCCTTATTTAGCTAGATGAAAATCAATTGATGCAACTGTGTGTCTGTCTGCTAAATATAAAGCTACAGTCTGCAGCTGGTTAGCTTAGCTTAGCTTAGCTTAGCATAACAGGCACAGGTGGAAGAAGTACTTAGATCAAGCAAGACTACTGTAGAAATACTCTAAAGAAAGACTCATAAAGGAAGCGAATAAAAGTACTTCCAGAACTGTCAAAGTGTTCCTTCAACTCAATAATTTACTAACAAGCAGAAAGAACAACCTCTTTATGCTAAGCTACGCTAACCGGCTGCAGGACGTAGCTTCCTCTTTAGCGTACAGTTATGAGAGCGATATCAATCTTTTCATCTAAACATTGATTCCTTTAAGTTTCTTTGAGATCATTACCAACTAGAATAACTAAAGCTGATTTGTTGGCCATCGCTGGGGGGGGGCGGGGGGGGGGGAGACACAGCTTTGTATTATTACACCATTGTGTTCTGTGAACTGGAGAATAGAGTCGTCTTGTTCTGTCTCCCTAAACACAGTAAACACACTCAGAGTATCAGATGAACAGCTGATTATTCAAACTGTACTTCAGGCTCTGTGCTGTGTTTACACAATGCACCCAGTCATTTACAGACGCTGAGACATTACACCTTCGTACCAACCTAATCCCTTCGCATGCCTCAGGGATGACATTCATTATCAACGCACAACACAACCGGACCGGTTGAGCTGCAGTTTTCTAGGTCCTGAGCTGCTTCATGACAATAGACATTATTCACTCCAGCTGAAACCGGCAGATCTGTCTTTATCTCATATTGGTTTCAGTTGGCTGTTCCTGCAGGTGTCTGTATGTGTAAAGCGAAAACAAGGGTCCCTGTAACCTTGTTGTGGCACTTTTTCCTAACACTGATGTCAGCAACAAACCCTGTTTGCCATGTCAGCCGCGAGCTGGAGGTCATCACCTTGAAATAGCCCAAATAAGCAGCTTCCTTCGGTCTGGTGGCTGTGCAATTATAGTAAAACACGGCCTGAGATCAAAACACTACATTTAACTCGGCGTTGTACTTAAAGACAAAAATAATTATTTTACCTTTACCCTAAAATTGTAAACTCACTGAACTAGTACTGAATAGTTAGCAGGGATTTCCCTACCATTGTAAGGCTTTAGGTGCAGCACCCAAGCACTTAATACGAATGAATGTAAATCAATGTGAGCATCAAAACTAACTAAATGATTTTTCTCAGATCTAATATTCGTTCGTAGCTGGTCCCCAGTAGACTTCTTTAGAAAGGTTTGTCTTTAAGCTTTTTAAATTGTATTTATGTATTACCTGCTCTAGCTTTTCCAATGTTTTAGACACAGATATGGTGCTAAGAATGGTCCAAAATGCATATTTCTTTAAATTGCAAAACGTACAATTTTCTTGAGGGAGGACCCCTAAACTCCCCGCCAAATACGTGCACATAAGTCATCCACAAACCAAGAAAAAAACACTGTTGGTTCAGTCTGCCTATTGATATGTTAATGAGTTGGAACAAATCAATTATTCAGTCCCTCCAGAAAAACGCGATTATGCGATCGCATAATTCAATGCATAATCAACCAAAGTCCGCAGATTTCCGCGGGTCTTGCATGATTTCATAATCCCCGCATTTTCGTTGCAAAAAAGTCACATATACCTCAGCAGAAAGTTGAAAAATGTTGTTTACTTCACACGAGAGCAGCCATTTTCCCCTGTTGCCATGGGAACGTTATGAAGTGACGTAATTTCGCCTACTGAGAACACGGTGTTGGGGGGGGAATCACTTTTTTTTCTCTTTTTCATCAAACCGCAGTTTTTGCAAGTTCCCGCAATTTCATCGCATAAAACTGCATAAATATCTCGCATATTCCGTCGCATTTTTTAAGAAAACGTGCCGCATAATCAAGGTATTTTGCCCGCAACAATCACAAAAAAACTCTGCGTTTTTCTGGAGGGACTGATTATTTGAATTATTTGATTATTTGAGTTTTTTTTGCAAATACTTGCTCATTTAAGTTTTACTTGTAATGTAGTACTTTTTCTTTGTGGATCTACTTTTAAAATAACTTCTGTCACCACTACTTATTTTTAGGTTTATTACACATTGTTACAGGGGATTAAATATGTGGACTTGATCTTTATCAGGAGGACTGTTGTTATTGGATAGCCCCATAACATTATTTTGTCATTATTTTAATCAGTACTTCTTGTATTGTTACTTCTTTTTGTTCTTTTATGTGTAATTATATATGATATTTTTGTGAGTAATTGTGACTGTAAGTATTGGGGTTTTGTATGTATTGTTTGGACCCCAGGAAGACTAGCTGTCGTCTCGGCGTCAGCTAGTGGGGATCCTTTTAAATAAACAAATAACGTTATGCGCCCCTGCGTGAAGCTGGACAGGTAGAGTAGACGTGGAGGTGACGCAGAGAGGGGGAGAGGCAAGAAGAGAGGGCAGTTTCAGTTAAATTTGGAGTCGGAAAGAAGTTTGGACGGTTGGGATGCAGGAACAAACACCCCAGTGTTCTGTCTGTACACATGACTACTGTATGAGAAAGTCAGAGTGGACAGTTTAGCAACATGGCCGTTAACAGCCGAAGAGAAGGGTCAAGTTAAACTGGTGCAACAAAAATTAAGGAATTTGGTTTGAAAATAAAATCAGGTTATACAACTGTCCTCCAGTACACCCTGCCCTATTCACTTGTTCATCATTTTCAGGTATCTTTTCTTTTATCAGGTTAGTGTCTGAGGTTATGTACAGTCCACCCTTCATTAAATCTCAACCTCTTTCTGTAAATATAAAGAGTAAATATTGTTATTTTGTTAAAAAAAAAACAATTCTGAAAAGATGTTGTTTTGGTATCTATGATTCATAGGTAACATGACCGATTGATATATATTAAGGAACTGGAAACAACCTCAGACCCTGACGAAGCCAAGATAGTGAAAAACTTTGAATAATAATGAAATCACACCATGTCAACTAGTTTCCTACTGTCCCTTGGTCTCGACAGAGAGATGATACACTGCAGTTCCTGAGCAAGGAGGAGAAGGAGTGCATCCAGTTCTTCGAGAACACCATTGACTCGTTGGAGGACAGTCTAGAGGAAAACGACCGGAGACCCGGGCAAGTGAAGACCCCTGCAAGCAGCGGCCCTGTTGCGTCTTCCCTCTTGGCCAGACCTCCCTGTCCCAAAGACCAGGATATTATATACCTGGTCCACCCAGAACCCAATTTGGGACAAAACAAAGAGCCGATCTTCAATCCCACCAACCCAGGTAGCGTACATCAGTTTGTTTGTGTATGAAGGGTGGTAGACAGGATTCTGGAAATACTTAGATCTACGAATCAAAGAACTCCTGAGTCCTCCTCATACTAGTCTCGCATTGCCAGCTCTATCTCCACAGCGCTGTGGACTAAGGTCTGGCTACACCACAGATACATTCTGGGAAAGGAGAAAAAAACGCTCTGGGTTGTTTGCATTTCTTTAAACCAATCACAATCGTCTTGGGCGGCGCTAAACTCCAGACGCAGCGACGGTGGCTCTGCAGAATAGTCTCAGGAAGGAACTTGTTTTGGTGGAACACGTGCACCCCGCAAAACAGAACGCCACATAAAATATTAAATGAAGTTAACTGTTTACACCATACAGTAACGTGAGCTATTTTAATTAGCTGGTAGAACAAAGGTTGAACGTAAGTTGCTCTTACCAGTGTATCTCCGTGTGAACTTCGTCCACAGCCGTCCTACCAATTGCTTCCAAAACGTCCCAGTTAGAGAGTAAATCTTTAAAACCATTCCCTGAAAGAACCAAGCAGGCCTGCCTTGTTGCACGGTCCAAATGTTGTTGAAAACTTGCCATTTTCAGCGTCTAGCCTAATGGCTTAAAGTTAGTTGCAACGGGATTTTGAGAACAGCAACACCCGGAGAGCGGAAGCCGAGGGACATCCGCTGCGCCAGGCAATTATCCTGAAAACGTTCTTCCGTTGATCCAGACTATCCTCACACTGATCAGCAATACAATTCTGATGTAGAGATACAGAATCCTTTATTTATGTATTGACCTATAGTCAGTTAATATATTGAGTCTAAAATGTACTGGACTCACCGTGGTACTTTTTCAATTGTATAGTTTGCTAAACAACCAGGTTGCTAAAAGCCCCAAATGACTTCAATGTCATCAACAGTAACTAAAGTCCTGGAATGAACTGATGCTTGAAGTCTTTCCCAGATTTTCACTTTACAATTTGTTCCTCCCAGATTTTCACAGTATGATGCAGAACCCTGAAAGCCACATCGAGACAAGGCCAAGGCGAGATCAGGTGGACAGCTTGCCTTCAGAGTACAACCCTCCCCTGCCAAGCGGCAGCTATGGGTCGACAAACAGCCACTACTCCTACCACCCTCCAGGCTGTATCCCCACCCCGGTTCTGATTGCCCAGCAGATAGCAGAGAACCAGGCAGGTGGAACCTCCAACTTCCATCCCTCCAAATTAGTCCGCTCTAGCAGCCAGGAGTCCGACAAGCCACTTAGCTATAGTGGCGATTATAAACATGGTCCTGCTACCTCTGCTAAGACTACCTCCTTTCCTGCTAACATCAGCGTGATCCATGGCAACAAGGAGCACCAGAACCAGCCGCTGCCTAATGTGAACCTCAATGACAGACGGGCGCAGATGCTGGCAAACCTAACAGGAACGTCAAACCCTCAGCTGCAGGAGGATCCTCAGCCGGCTGTGGAACAGGAGGCTCGAAATACCCCCACTCGCAGAATTTCCTTCAAGGACCCCTCACCGGATAAATCTAGGATGGAGGCCCTGTCTAAGCTGGGCCTGACCAGGAACCAAGCCATGTCCGGGGGTATGTCGCACTTCGCCTTCCCTAACAGCTCCTCTCTGGATCCTCCTGCAGGTGCAGAAACCAGTGTCAAACCTTTGGAGGCCAGTGTTCCTCCAACAACTGAAACCAACAGCAAATTGCCAAAAGCCAATGTTATGACTCCAACTCAGAGCCAGATTCATGTCGACAGAAAACGAGAGATTCTGCGGACAGAGTCCCTCAGGAGGTATGAAGAGAGAAACCACCAACCGAGCCCGTCGCCTCCAGCAGTCACACAGAGCAGCTACCATCCACCTCCTTCGAACAGAAAGGCATCCTTACCCCCTCCGCCTGAGGTCACCTCGCTGGAATCAAACAGCTATGGAGGGAAATCTATTATGGTCAACCCTTCTGTTTCTCACAGAAACGACCATGAAACTTCGTCAACTAACCATGAACCAAAAGTCCTCCCACCTGCGCTGGCTAAACCCAGCGAGTTCAACAACTACGGAGGAAAGACCAAAGTCATGACCCCAGCTCCTGTAGCCGTGACCAGAAACGACCTTCCCGACATCCTCAGCTCCCACATCAACAAGAGTCAAACCTTTCCCGTCAAATCAGAGCCACTACCCACTGAGCTTAACAGTTACGGAGGAAAGAGTCGGACCTTCAACCCCTCCACTGGGTACAATCGCCCTTCAGACGGCCCAGGAAAAAGTTTTAAAGCTCCAGCTCCAACCCCGGCCCCAAAACCTCCTCGGCATTCATACCACGGCGCCGTTACTACCCAGAAACCAGCACCGCGAGCCCCGTCCCCTGAACAGAGGCGGAGATCCAGCTCCATGTTTCGTCCCCAAGGCATCACTGTGCAGTTTTCTGGACGGGGGGCGACGGACGAATCGCGCAGGGATGCGCTGAGGAAACTGGGGCTGCTGAAAGACTCTTGATCAACTCTGAAAAAAAGAATTCTTCAGTCTTCACCTATTAATCCTGAATCTCGGGCGTGTACCTGCTGGTGGAGGTGAAATGCTAGAAGTTTCCCCATGTGTGTCAGAGTGCGAGGTGTGGTCGGAGAGAGACTTTTACAGAGGAATGGAGCCAGATCATTTGAGAGACCTGCACAGCCAGTTCTCACTTCCTGGCCATGAAAAAACTGACAAACAAGCGTGATACGGTGCAGCTGCTGCAATCCCGACACTGTGTCAATGACAAAAGTCTTGACAAACTTCTTTACGTTGCCTCTGATCCAAGACATTGTATACCTCTGCACAAGACAAGGAGAAGCGTCCTCTTCTTGCGGGAATCAAATGACATTTGGTCCCCCGTCTCACCTTTGTTTGCAACAGATGAGGCTGATTGTGAATAGACAGAAACTGGGTCCCATTTCTTAAAAACAAAAAAGGCTGGAGATATTCTATATTTTTGTTATCGTCAACATACCACATGAAAAAAAAACAATGTGGCACTCGGCCCCGACTCCATTGGTTCCTAGTAAAGATGTAAATCTTAAAAAAAAAACAACACTCAAATATATTCTTTCATTTTAAAAAGGCTCACTGATTTCCTTAAAAATGCTGGGCACTGTATTTTTTAGCAAACGTTACTAAAACAGGAGGAAACTGTCACTTTCAGCTGTGGATTAATACATATTTGATACTTTAAAGAGTGTCTCCAGCAGCCGAAAGACGTACGAGTCAAAATAAACTACAATGGGAATAAGATCATCTTTTCCTTCAAAAAAAGTGGGATTTTATATTTAGTTTTTATAATAAAGAGGGCAACAGACCTCCGTGGCCCCCAAAAGCCCCAGGTACATTATGTGGCAGTTCATTTGTTGTAATTTCATCAATTGCACATTTGCTTGGTTGAATGCTAAAGTACAATATAAATTGAATTTACTGGTGAAAATGTGTTTTAGCTGCAAGAAGATACTTAATACTTAATATAACCTCAATTTACAGGAAGTTGGCAGCGAAGTATGCACAAGAGTAGTTAGGTTAGGTATTTAAAAGACAATAAATGGTAAATTATTTGAGCTGGAAATGGTATTTCAAATACAAATATAAATACAATAGTGTTTGAAAATACTCCCAAAAGACCTCCCAATGTTTGTTTCTGTATACACTTTAAGTTATATTGTTTGTTTTACGGTGTCACTTTCCTTCTGTCAGCAGAGTGAAATTAATGTTCATACACAGGCTGTGAAGACTTTATTACCCCTGTTACATGGGAAACCCTTCGTTTTTCTTCGTTTTTACTGGTTTGTGTTCCCACTTTGGGCATTTTAGTCAGCGGTGAGTTTGTGTGGTTTTTTTTTTCCTAGCACTTTGGGGCAAGAGCAAAGTTGAAAGCACTTTTCTTTAGTGCAACTTCTGAAATGACTTATGGTGTAAAGAGCAGATGGATATATGTTAACTCAAGTGAACAAAAGAATATCCAAGAAACAGGAACATTTGAATTGTTCTGGAAACTAATATCTCCATTGATGTCTTGGAGTAACAATGCTGCAGTCAGTAGACGCCGAGCCGAGCTGAGCTGGAGGATATTTTTACTCCACGGACAAACCTCCCACACCAAACCACAGACTGTGAAATGGGTTTGTGGGCAGGACTTTAACTTTTTTACTACGCAGAGGGAATACTTTAAAACTACTCTTTAGGGATGGGCAAGCACATGGCATTTACAAAACGCAAGCACTAAAAACCAGAGTCTAGAAATACATCTCGGATATGTGTTTTGATTCCTGTCGAGCTGTCGTCGATAACTTTCGGACGTTTTGCAAGTGTGTTATTTAACTGTTGTATCAGCATAAGCATGTATGTGTGTATATGTACGAGTGTGTAAGTTTACTGTGTTTTATCCAGACTCCGGCTTCTGTAGTTTACCTACAGTAATTTTTGAAGTATATTTTGTTTGACACAGAAGTATCGCAGTACTTCTCCTGTGTGAATACGTTCTGTGAATTCTTGTTTAGAGACTCCGGTTCCCTGTAGTTCAGCTACAGTCATTTTGAAGTATCAAATGGTGCATACATACAGTTTATAACTACATTCTGTATAAAACAGCGTACTTTATAAAGGAAATGTTTGTGCAAAGATGCACAAGACAGGGATTAAATAGTGCATGCATGTGTGTAAATGGGAAGATGGGTGTCCATGTGAGAGTTGCTGCTATGGAACAACAGCCTGGTATACTTTCTGACTTTTGAAATGTCCATATTCTAAACTGTATATACTCTGCGTAATATATATGTTGTGTTGAATGTTTGTCATCAATTATTAAACAGAAAAAATAGTAACTTGTTTTCTATTTGTGATTTTCTTTGATTAACTCTGGAATGTAAAGAAAGAACTGGCGCTGCTTAATGATTGACCACGTCTGGAATATTTCACCTGAGTGGAAACTTACAGGATGTTTTAAAAGTTATTACGGTTGAGTAACTAACTAACTAACTAACTAAGGGACACTCCACTGACTTCACACAGAAAGATCAGTTTACAAGTACATGTAAACAGTTTCTAAAATGTTTTTTGGATTTCTCTCCAATCTGGCTTGAGTGTTAGTTACATTACATGTCATTTAGCTGACGCTTTTATCCAAAGCGACTTACAATTGCTGTATATATCAGAGGTCGCACGCCTCTGGAGCAACTAGGGGTTAAGTGTCTTGCTCAGGGACACAGTGGCCCAATCCCAAAGTCTGGACTCACAGACTCACGGACTTTGGTGCGCGTTCTCGCGAAATTCGTGAGGGCTCAGGGTCATCGTCCCAATGTCGAATTTCAAAGGGCGTGAGGGTTTGAGTACACGCTCACCGAGCCCTTTCCGTGAGTCTGCATCGATGCCGACTTCACCAAAGGGAATTACCCACAGTTCAAAGCGTTGTGACGTTTACCGCGGAGACAATAGGAAAATCCGGAAATAACAAAGGTAAACAACAGCACGACCACGGGAACTGACCTGATGTCCAGATGGAAAACAAGAGTTTGAAAAAATGTGGAATCAGGCAGCTGTCTCCTGTGGCACGGCCGCGTGGAAAGCAACACACTTAAAATGAAAATTCCCGGCAAATGTCAGCAACATGTTTGTTATTAAACGTCGCACAGGTAACGTGATCTCGTGAAGTGCTGTCCCGATCCCATTCTACCTGTCTGAGCCCATGTGGCCTCACACACTCACTCACTCAGCACCTGAGATCAGTTAAGTCTGAGAGTCTTTAGTCCTCAGGGCTCACTTTGGGATTGGGCCATTGGTTGATGGATCATGGTGGGAATCGAACCCAGGTCTCCCACACCAAAGGCATGTGTTCTAACCACTGCTTCCATCTAATTGTCAAGGGAATTTTAAGAGAACTTTTAAAATGTCGCACTTCACTGGTTTACTGGTTTAGAGTGAATAAACTAGACCACACAAAGCGTAGTTTTGTCCCAAGTTGACGTTACGCACGGTTGTAGATTGCAAACCGGCATGCTAAATCAAAGAGTTTAGAAGTGAAGTTCTTTGGCTAAATGGAGAGAGGCAGCACTGGACAAGTCGGCCACTTGTGCAGAACACAGGGTTGTGGCGGAGACATTTGGTGTCTGCGAGACAACCGTTCACCGCTGCGTGTACGCGGCGTGCAGGGCCGTGCCATTCAAGCTGTAGGACCAATTCGTCAATTTACCCGACGTGGCTGAGGCTCAGAAAATGGCGCACCGCAACTCCACCACGCACCTCGTTGTTTTCAAGATTTTAAATGGGTTGTCGCCCTCTTATTTATCGGAGCTTTTACATGTCCACACTCCCGTCAGAGCACCGAGGTCGTCCAATCAGATGCTCCTCGATGTGCCCAGATTCAGGTTAAAAAACAAAGGTGACAGAGCCTTTTGATTGGCTGCTCCAAACCTCTGGAATAGTTCACCTGTTCATATAAGAACAGCTCGGACCACTGAAACGTTCAAGTCCTTGCTTAAGACCCGTTATTATTATTCAGTGGCTTTCAATTCAAGTTGAGTTTTGATACCTCGACATTTTATACTGTTGGTTATTTTGTATTGTATATTGTGTGTTTGTGTATATTATCTGGTTGATTTTCTATTTTTATTGTTGGAACCTGTTAGGCACTTTGGTCAACTAGAGTTGTTTTTGAACGAGCTATATGAATAAAACTGAACTGAACTTTGTAACACATGTGTACAGCGCACTGGATGGGACTTATATCCCGATCCTTCCCCCATCCGATGGACTACAGTCACGTTAGTTAGCCTACACTTTCGCTACGTCACAACTTATTCGGCAAAGCTGTTTTCATTTCCCATTTTGCACATAAACTTTTTCTCGATGAAGGCAAAAACCACCTCAAGCAAGTGGAAAAAGTTGTTCCCGTATTTTGCTGTTTCCATCAACATTTGCTTATGCGATACTTCAAAATGTGCATAAAAATACGTTGATGGAAACATGTCTAATGTCACTCTTTATACTACATCATCTGCCAGCGCCGCGGTCGTATCCAAGGGGCCAGGCTTCTCTCCTCAGAGTGAAGCCTCCTATGGCGCCATTTTGATGCTAATAAGCCATCACCCCCCGTTAGCATCCCATTGACTGCCATTCATTTTGGCGTCACTTTGACAGCCAATAACTTTACATCTGAAGCGTTTAAAGACTTCATTTGTCCGTCGTTTATTTCTAAAGAAACTCGACAATGTATAAAAGGCTCCGTTACCTTGTACCTCACGTTATGGCTCCGTAGCAGACGTTTTTATAAAAATAGGCTAACGATTGGGTCATAACCACGAGACTTACTGTCTCATAGTAGAGGAATTACCGTACAGTACAGGAGAAGCTCGCAGGCAGTTTGGACTTACATCAGCTGTTTAGTTTAATTACTAATGTTAACTAGCATTTTAGTGATCAATAATTAGCCTGTGCCTATGTTATCTCCTTACATATACCTACGCTCTCCGTCTCTGATAGATTGGGAATGATTGAGATTTCTCTTGGCACAGCTACCAGAAGACTTACAACGTTCAGACACGTTGCTCACGTCACATCTACGTCATCAAGCTCAGTTTGAGGCTGCGCAGTAACGCTCAGCCATCACCGGGAAAGTTCTGGTAATAGACTTCACTTCACGTCAAAAACAGCGGAGTGACTGCGTCCATTTTATATACTGTCTATGGTCGTATCCTGGTGAGTCTCATACAGACGCTGAAGGGGGTCTAGTACTGGATGCTGACCAAGTTGCCGTATTTGACGAGTTGGGTGTGAGAACGGGTCGGCGAGGTCATCACAAAGCTGCAGCCAGCAACAACGAGTATGTGTAACAAGGTTTTAGAAAATGTTGTTTTTCTGACCTTCCCCATATTTCACATTGGACTACTTGTGTGTTGAACATGAGAAACACAGAAGCAAACTGTCTGGACTGCAGACGGTTACATAAGCCTTCAACACAGAGGCTTTCTTTCCTGAAGACTGGTTGACGACAGCTAGGCTGAGAGAAATCGTGTGTGTGTGTGTGTGTGTGTGTGTGTGTGTGTGTGTGTGTGTGTGTGTGTGTGTGTGTGTGTGTGTGTGTGTGTGTGTGTGTGTGCATGCATGCGTGCAAGTGCATGAGGGCATCTACAGGAGTGTCTGATGATGACTGACACAAAGCTTGACCATTGTTTCTCTTAAAGGAGCTTACATGTACCTCAAGCCTGTCAGAATGTAGTTTTAACACATAGGTGATTTTAGTTTATATTGTGCAAGTTATGTGAAATTAAATTACCACTAACAAAGACCCCCATTTTTTACAATTGGTATCGACATAAGATCAGGATTTGTATATGTAATCTGGGTAATGACATCTACGGGTCTTGTGATTACGATCGGATCTTAAAAGCATAGATTGTTTTGAAGTGTGGTTGTATGAGCTACTTCTCCGTAGTCAGTGTGTTAGCTACAGTAGATGGAGGTCGGCATGGTCGCAGTTTGGAGAAGCAGACAGGAGTACCGACAGGGAAGCTAAGCAGCGTCCTGCTGTGGACGGGGGGGCAGCAGCTAAACACATTTTAGACAACAAAACATCTGTATCAGTTTAAGTGTTCGCTATATTTAGAATATTTTCAGCCCTTTACGACGGGGAACTGAAGCCGTCATCTCTGCTCTCTTCACAGCCACCAGACTCCTTTGACAAAAACAGACATTTTACCTCCCAGAACACGGGAGTTGCTGCTCTACCGCTGTCTCCATCGGTTAGTTTGGTTGTGTTGTTGTGTGACTCTGGTGAATCTGAACTAACCCTCTCAAACACCACAATCCAACATAATGAAAACCAGGAACAGAGCAGGAAAAAGTCACATGTAAATGTAAAGTATTTCTAGTCTTAACGACTACTCAAAGCGCTTTTACATAGTACCATTCACCATTCACACACATTCATACACTGTAGCCTAGGCTGCCGTACAAGGTGCCACCTGCACACAGGAGTTGCTGCTCCACCGCTGCCTCCATCGGTTAGTTTGGTTGTGTTATTGTGTGACTTTGGTGTTTTAAAGGGTTAGTTTGGATTTACCAAAGTCAGTCAATGAAGAGAGCAGAGATAACTCGTCGTCTCTCGTCGTAAAGGGCTGTCTGACTGCAAGGTAAAGCGCTGAAAATATTACATTTAGGTGTCAAAATCCATTCAGCTGCTGCCCCCTGTCCAAAAAATATGACCTATCACTTTAAATGTAAACATTTGCTAGTTTTCCTTCTCGACTGTAAACTAAATATCTTTGCGTTTTCTGAAAACAAATCAAATCTAAAACTTGGACATAAGACACTTGAGTTGGTTCAGTTTTTTGTCTTCTTCAGTGTAAAACTGCGGCGATGTCATGATGTAGTATCAGAGCAGTCCGATCGTGTTATTCTAATTTTGTTCTCTAGTCCACAGAAAATAAAATTAGTAAGGAATATTTCAATGCCCAGTATGACCAGGAGGAACGATTACAGCAAGCAAAACCTGAGATATGAATCTATCCTTTAAAGGTAACAGGGTGCATGCATGTTGTACAGAGTGTGTGTGTGTGTGTGTGTGTGTGTGTGTCTGTGTGTGTGTGTGTCTGTGTGTGTGTGTGTGTCTGTGTGTGTGTCTGTGTGTGTCTGTGTGTGTGTGTGTGTATGTCTGTGTCTGTGTGTGTGTGTGTGTGTGTGTGTGTGTGTGTGTGTGTGTGTGTGTGTGTGTAGCCAGATTTAATTTAAATGACCTGCTTCATGTAGTTCTACTGGAACATAGGGTCAGTTTCAGCAGATATGACAGAAAGTTAGTTTGATGAGTCTTACCTGCTGCACCTTTAAGTTACAGTAATAATACCACCCTGTAATAATACTCTGTTACAAGTAAAAGTCATGCATTGAAACTTTTACTTAAGTAAAAGTATGTAAAAAGTATCATCAGGAAAATGTACACAAAAGTACTCAATCTGTGTGGAAGGTGGAACAAAAAACTCCTCCCATTGTAGAAAGTGTAAAGGATCAACCAGCTGTGTGTTTAATGGTCTGATCATCTCAGCTGGACTTGTAGGCTAGTTTACTTTAGAATAAAACATCACATTTTATAAACTACATGTGTTTTGTGTGCAGACATCTTAATGTGTAAAGTAACTAGTAACTAAAGCTGTAACAGATGAATGTAACGGAGTAAAAAGCACAATATTTCTCTCTGAAATGTTGCGGAGTAGAAGTAGAAAGTGGCATGAAAAGAAAAGACTCAAATAAAGTACAAGTAGCTCAACTTCGTACTCAAGTACAGTACTTGAGTAAGTATACTTAGTTACATTCTACCACTGTGCATAATATGCAGTGTTTAGAGGAGCGACCGGGCAGGAAATGAGCACATACTTATGATTGCTGCCTTGTAATTAGACCTGGACAAACAGGCGCACCCTCTCAAAACACGCACGACCAACTCATTTACAGACCGTTAATCTTCATACATTTTTATTGTGATCATTTTTTTTCTGTCTGTCAGGAGCTGAGACACAAAGCTCCGTGAGCCGGTTTCTTCTTCTTTTGCTTGCAGGAAAAGAACAATAGTTTTGAGTCTAGACACAGACAAACTAAATAAGAGCCACGGGCTGGACTGGCTTTACTACAAGTGACAAGACGGTGCAGAAAAGACCCATGCAGCAGAATACAGAGTATTATTTATCCATCTATAGCCTCAACAGATAATAAGTCATCTAAAAAAAAAAAAATAGTATATAAGGAAGACCTTCAGACACACGGTTATCCACTTGTCCACAAAAAAAAGAAGCTTTTTTTTTTACCACGTTACACTTCACAAATCAAAGCAAGCTGAATATTGTCCAAACTACAGTCCCGCCAGAAAAACGTGATTATGCGATCGCAGAATTCAACGCATAATCAGCCAAAGTCTGCATATTTATGCGGGGAGCCGCATTTTTTCAAATACGCCGCACTTTCGCCGCATAAATTGCCGATTTCCGCGCAAAATATGCGGGGCTTGCATGATTTCAAAATCCCCTTAATGCATTTTCGTTGCAAAAAAGTCACATATATCTCAGCAGAAAGTTGAAAAATGTTGCGTTTACTTCACACAAGAGCAGTCGTTTTCCCCTGTTGCCATGGGAACGTTATGAAGTGACGTAATTTCACGTAGTGAGAACACGGTGTTGGGGGAATCACTTCTTTTCTCTTTTTCATCAAACCGCAGTTTTTGCAAGTTCCCGCAATTTCATCGCATAAAATTGCATAAATATCCCACATATTCCATCGCATTTTTTTAAGAAAACGTGCCGCATAATCAAGGATTTATGCCCACAACAATCACAAAAAAACTCCGCGTTTTTCTGGAGGGACTGAAACTAAGTCGTAGGTGCTCCTGATTCTGGAGGGAAGAAGAACACCTAGCGGGATAGAAACTGAAAACAAATGAGAAGTATGTACACTCAGAAAAGTGTCTGATGTTCTGATGGTATATGTTGATTTAGTCTGGTCTGTTTTTTTTAATCATTTTCATTTTAGATTCCTTCTTTTTTTTAATGGGAAAATGACTATATTTTGAGATTCATCAGTGGTGTTTGAAATCATCTTTAGTTAGTTTATTTTGGGTGTTTTTTCTTCAGAAAAACTTGGGGGAGATCGTTATAAAAAGTCTTTTAGGCTTCTGGCCTCCCTCGCACATTCTGTTATTATTAATATTGCTCTGTTAATGTTCCTTTTTTTTTATTTGCTATTAAATAAATACAATGAAATATCACCACTTTCACATCTGTACGGTAAAAATGAAGCTACGGCCAGCAGCCGGTTAGGTTAGCTTAGCCAGGCTAGCTGTTTCCACCTCGTGCTAAGCTACGCTAACTGGTCGCAGGCTATAGCTCGATCTTCACGGCACAGACATGACAGCGGCGTCAATCTCCTCATGCACATCTCAGCCAGATATGTGAATAAGGGTATTTCCCAAAATGTCAGACAGAAACTTAACATTACACTGGACGGTAGGCTACTGTAATTGATAATAATGCTAGCTGCATTAAGTGCATTATGTTAAAAAGTCATTCTGACCTCAGGTTATGTTGTCTGTCTGTCTGTCTGTCTGTCAGCAGGATGACAAAAAAACTACAAACTGCCCGATTTTCATGAAACTTGGTGGACGACTGCATCATGCACTGTAAAAAAAAAAATCCTGATTTGACAGAAATTAACTCTAAATGTTACACTAAGTTTACATTTGTTTTTTAAATTGGGGACATAAGTCTGTGAAATGTATTTGAATTAGGATATTTCACTTTCCATTTTAACGTTTTTTGACCGATTTACCGTCGGCTCTATTGAAGGTGTTTGATCGTAATAATTAAAGAAAAAAATCTGTAAAATAACAGTGTTTTTGATGCAAAACCTTGAATGAAAATCACTGTAAATGTATTGTTTTAGACATTAGTTTTACAGTTTTTGTTGGCAGCCGCTGACTGCCAGTCTTTTGAAGTGGGCCAAGGAAGAACCACAGTTACATTTTGGAGCCGATCTGAATAACTGATACACGCATTATTTGTCACTTTCGTCAACAGATAGGGCATTTGTGCTGCATTCACGCGGTGTGGAAATAATCTGAAAAATGAGTTCCCGAGACTGGGAACATTCACACTGCATTAACGTTACAGGATAGTGCGTGGCCTTGGCGGAGGTCTGACACGTAGAACAGCAGATATTCTGTGTAGCGGGCGTGTCGTTACCACGGCAGTGGCATTTATCAGTAAAAAAATAGCTTGTAACGCTTTATTTTACGGGTCTCATAGTTTCCTACAATTTTATAGAGAGAAGCTGATGAGTATTTAAGTGTTTACAGGCAGGATCCGGTCTAAGATCATGTCATTTGGTAAGAATTATAAGGAAAATGGTGTTCAAAGTGTTCAATTGTTAAACTTTCCCTTCATTAATTCCTCTGGAAATCACCAGCTGCAATGCTACGGCTGCAACTAATGATTATTTTATATGAATTCATCTGCAGATTATTCTCTCAATTAATCGTCTAATTTATTTGGTCTATTAACTGTTTGCAGACACATATTCACGTTTTTTTTTTTTTGTGTACGAGCAACAGTCCAAAAGGCAAAAAAATATTTAACTTACGATAATATAAAAACAGAGAAGAGTAGCACGTTTGAGAAGCTGCAGGTCTGGAATGTTTCTTTAAAAAATAAAAAGGACTTAGAAACGAGTAACTGATTATCGAAATAGTCGCAGATTATTTTAGACTTTTAAACTCAAATAACTGCCTTTAGAGCATCAACTGGTTCCTCAACGACTAGCGTCAAATTACGTAGGAAAACTACAGACCTGTAAAGGAAAAGTGTTATTATATTGTTATATGCCGGTGAGAAGCTGCGTAATTTCCACTAGGGACGGGGAAATCCTGTTTCTGCCCCCCACCCCACACACGCTTTCAAATTTTTGATTTATTTATTATTTTATAGGTCTCGGCGATCAGAGAGAAAGAAATAAAGAAATAAAGAAAGACGTCTTTTTCTCAAACATAATTTACAACTATTCTCTCTGGCAGAATTTATCTTTATGATCAACTCTTATTATTTCCTGGATTTTGTTTCACCATAGTCCCTAAATGTACTGTATTGTAATGTAAATGTATTTGTTTGGCGAAGGACCCACTGATGGTGCCATTTTCCTTATAATTCTTACCAAATGACCCACCCCCCCCCCCCCCCCCCCCCAGGACCCCCCCACCTCCCCAGGACCCCCCCTTGTACCGGTCTGAATCAACACATGCCTCTAGAACTACAGTCTGCGTGTACATAACATGCCCTCTGCGTCACTGGGCGACCAGTTTACCAACCAGTGTTACAACCTCGCCATCCCCCCCCCCCCCGTCTCCATCGTCTCCATCTCACAGCGTTGCCTTGACGACAGGGGTGCAGTGTTCCCGGTTTTCATTGTGTAAAGTCCCAAAAAAAAACACAACAACAACAACAAAAAGGTCATATCCATATCCATCACTAGCCTCGTGTAAATTTCTATCCACTCGCAGGTTTTTTAAACTCCTAAACACGAGTCACTTCTTCAGCCCCCCCCCCCCCCCCCCCCCCCCCCCCCCCCACCCCGGTGTGACGGCGGGAGGAGGTGATCCGTTCGTTCATCCCGCCTTCCTGTTCCGTCCCGCCATCCGCTCGGCCGCGCGCGTGTTCAGTCAACTTTGTAGTTCTGATTCAGACAAGTTGTTTGTTTTTGTCATCTCAGGCAACAGACAAAAAAAAGAAAGAAAAGAGAGCCAACTGTCTGACCCCTGACCTCTGACCTCCCCCGGTTCTGTCCCTCCTCCTCGGGCTTCGGGCCCCCTCGAAAGGGGTAAGAAGTGTGCGTTCAGGTCAGGGGGTTTTGGTCTGTCCCGGCTTCAGGGTGGGCGTCTGGAGGACTCGTTCCCTGTTTAGACCGGGTTATCCCTTCCGATCTTCTCTTTCTCTCTCTTTCTCTCTCGCTTGTTCATTCGCTCTCTTGCTTGCTCGCTCGTTCAGCCCGGACCCAGACTCCAATCAGCGTCTCCTGGAGGACAGAGCAGACATTTACTGTAGACGTGCTGAGCAACAGGAACACTTGGTCTTCACCAACTCCTGAGGGAAATATCTGCCTCTTTGGCTGCTAAATGCTCCACTATGTTCGCCAGCTAGTCGCTAACTGTATCTGTTTGCTGCTGAGCAGGAAGTGGCTTTTTACAGCGTCTCCTCTGAAAACGACGCTACGAGAGCGCGGAGAGTGAACCAGAACAGTAAAGTTGTGGGCCGGACAGATAAACGATGAGCTGAAACTCACTATTAAAGGACAAATCCGGCGCAAAATGAACCTAGGGGTTAATAACACGCGTACCGAGTCGACCGTTCTCTGGGATATGTTTTCATGCTAATCCAATGTGACCAGTTTTAGCACAAACTGCTAATTAGCTTATAACGCTAGTCGTCGTTGGGGCAGAGGGTAAAGTAAAAAGAAATCACTATTTCTACACCACTAACAAGGCTAAAAATAGCACCACACTTCCACGGTAGCATAACTTATCAGTCCCTCCAGAAAAACCTGATAATGCGATCGCAGAATTCAACGCACAATCAGCCAAAGTCTGCATATTTATGCGGGGGGCCGCATTTTTTCCAAATACGCCGCACTTTCGCCGCATAAATTGCCGATTTCCACGCAACATATGCGGGGCTTGCATGATTTCATAATCATGATTTTCATTGCAAAAAAGTCACATATATCTCAGCAGAAAGTTGAAAAATGCTGCGTTTACTTCACACAAGAGAGTCATCTGGAAATTCTCTCGATTATATCCGGTTTATGGACTACAACTTTATCGGGATAGCTCAGATGTTTTGAAGTGTGGTTGTATCAGGTACTTCTCCATGGTCGGTGTGTTTGCTACAGTAGACGGCGGCCGGCACTAAAAAGGTTAGTTTGGATTCACCAAAATCACACAATAACAAACTAACCGATGGAGGCAGCGGTTGAGCAGCAACTCCCGTGGGGATAGTAGTCTGGCATTACCAGACCTTCCTCCACAGCGCTGCGGAGGAAGGTCTGGCTATAGTCCACACAGCATTCTGGGATGGTAGGAAAACGTGCTCTGGTTTATCGGCATTTCTTTAAACCAAATCACAATCGTCATGGGCGACACTAAGCGCCGGACGGAGCCGCGGTGCCTCTGCTAAATAGCCTCTGGAAGGAACTTGTTTTGGTGGAACACGTGTACGTTCAAAAGTTGATTTAGTCGTACAAAAGAAAACTCCGATTGGACAGATAGTCTAGCTAGCTGTCTGGATTTACCCTGCAGAGATTTGAGGAGCAGTTAACCAGAGTCCTCACAAATCAGCCGGAGGTTAGAACGCCAACACAAAGGAAGAGGAAGGGGACGGACATCCGGGGAAATTTCCGGTGGCACCTGAACCATCCCGGGAAATGAAAGGTCGTCGTTATAGAGTATGAAGATAGTAACAAAGTAAAGATCCAGATTTTTTTTCAAATCATTTTGCCACTGACTGACACAATCTAGTAATAAAAAGAGGATTTACTTGAACTGCTCATTGATTTGCAGCATTGCAAGACAAGGGTCTAATACATGTGGAGGTATTAGAGGAAGAGCTACCAAAGTATAAACACAAACCGTACACCGCTTTCATTTTAAAACAGACATATTTTACTTTATTTACAGTATTTTTTTGTAAATTCTTCTATTTCACATTTATGATTCTTGACTTTTATCATACTTGCTTTTATATTCTCTTACTTTTTAGTGTTAAGGCAAATTCCTTGAATGTGAAAACCTATTTTATATATATATATATATATATATATATATATATATATATATATATATATTCAATAGACCTGATTATGATGTAATATAGAATATATAGTGTAGTATATAATGTATAATGTGTTTGAAAGGGCTGAGCAATTAATCAAATTTTTATTGCAATCTCGGCTCCTAACGATAACAAAAACAATGTCATCGAGACGATTATCTTTTGCAAGTAAACTCTTTTTTTTGTCCTGTGTTCTGAAGGGGAATTCAAAAAGTAAGTTTAGGGAAATGTCACAGTTCTAGGTGTTTTCACTGTTGATCTGTTTAACTGTTTCACAGTTTTTTTAAGTTCAATAAAAGTCAATCAGTAATAATTGTGATTATGATTTATAATCGAGCAGCAGCCGTAGCTTATTGTCTCAAGTGCAAAAACATGTTGGTTTTTAACATACGTCAGGAGACGTGAATCTTTCCAAAACACAAATATAAAGTTCCATAAAAACAGCCGGTCACTGTGGTTTTTTTATCAAACAAACAGGAGGATATAGTGACTTTGTTGGGGGACTATTTTCAGCGGCGGATTAATCCACATCTGGTGCTTTAGTGAGTACTTGTGGCAGCAGGACGGTGTGTGGGATTGAGTCAGAATAAACTACAGTGTGTGTGTGTGTGTTCATGGTGATGAAGGAATATGTCACAGAGTGGCTCATTGATGTGTTTTTATGGCACAGAGGAAGAAGACATATCAGGCTTTGATATACACACACAATACTTGTTATAAATGTTTATTACTGCACTTTAATTACTGAAGCCAAATCACAAATTACACCCTGTGCTCCATCCCTGCCTCTGTTCTCCCTTTAGTTTTATTATCTTCCTATATTTAAAAAAAAAAAAAATACCAATTTCAAAAACCTCTTCCCAAAATAAAAGTGTCACGTTTGTGGCAATATATGGATTCACCTGCCACGATATATATAGCATGGAAAACGTTCAACGTTGTGTTGTCGTTCCACTTTACAGAAGCAAGAAAGACACACAACAAGGTGCTGTTGATGTTAACAACGTATAAACTTCACATAATCTTTATTTCCAAATATTTCCAGAGCTTTTAAAGAAAAAATCTCACTTGAGCGCTTTAGCACCTGAAAATCAGAATCAGTTAAAAGTGCAAATAGAAACAGGAACTCCTCGACCTTCTTCTTCTTCTTCTGTTTTTATGACTAACTTAGCTGAAGCTTCATCTCTGCTGATGTTTAATTAAAGTCCTCGATGGGGCTCGGGCTGCTCTAGCCTACTCTGTGACACGTCTTTGGTCTCTCTCCTTGCTCGTCTGTCCTGTCTCGCCTCTCTCTCTTGTCTGCCTCGCGTCTCGTGCCTTTTTAATTCTTGCGTTTTTCACTCTGTTCAAAGAGACACCGACGCGGTGGAGAGTCAGTACATGCTGCAATAAGAGGACGAGCCCTAATTTCCTCACATCGTCATCCAACACATTCTGCGGTTTGTTTTTGAGCGCCGGCGCTTCAGTGATCGCGTCTCACCTTCCTCCGGTCTTGAAGATGAGGTCGGCGTTGGGAGCGCCTTTCGGGTGCTGGTAGCGAGGTCGGCGCTCCCGGTTGGTGTTGGCCGGAGCCGGACGCTGCGCGAGGGACTGCATCATCTCTGCAACACACACACACACACCGAAGAAAAAGTGGTTTCATTTTCAAAAACTGAAAACTGAAAGATATTCTTTGAATTTTAGTCGATTGACAGCCCTATTTTTATTCTATTCTTTTTATTTTTTACTTTACTAGTTTTTATATACCTCTTATTATTAATTCTCTTACTTCTATATTTGTCTGTACTATTTCTGTCTTTGTGCTGCTGTAACAACTGAATTTCCCCTCTGGGGATCAATAAAGGTTTATCTATATCTTACCTTAAAGTGGAACTATTATGCTTTTCCGTATTTTCTGTCATATCTATGATGTCGGACTTTCATGTAATGAGGTAACCGTATTTCAGAGAAATCCCAGTTAACGTTCAGAACGCTCCGGTATCAACAGTTTTCTCTACTCTAGGCTAAGTGTTACGCAACGCCAAGCCGGATGCTGGTCATTCCTCCCCAATTTCGGGTCACTTTTACTGCTGGTTACATGTCCGGTTGCGTATTATTTGGTTTAGCCTTTTATGGGTGATTATAAGTCCTGCTATATACTCCGCTGTTTGTGAGTGATTGACATCCTGTCACTGTTGTTCATCATTAAAGTGGAGAGAGAGAGAGAGAGCAGAGGACCATTCGCTTGAGTTCATTGGAGCTAATCTCGCTTTGCCCTCGCTTTGACCTCCTCCACAGCGCTGCGGAGGAGGGTCTGGCTAGTCCACACAGCATTCTGGGATAGGAGAAAAACATGCTGTAGTTTATTGCCATTTCTTTAAACCAATCACAATCGTCATGGGGCGGCGCTAAGCTCCGCACGGAGCCGCTGCAAAAAAGCCTCTGGAAGGAACTTGTTTTGGTGGAACATGTGTACAGGGTACAAGCGGCCGAAATGGGTTTCCTCAGGGGGGGGGCTGGCGTCTCCCTTAGAGATGATGAGGGTGAGAAGCTCAGTCATCCGCGAGGAGCTCGGAGTAGAGCCGCTGCTCCTTCACGTCGAAAGGAGCCAGTTGAGGTGGTTCGGGCATCTGGTAAGGATGCCCCCTGGGCGCCTCCCTAGGGAGGCGTTCCAGGCACGTCCAGCTGGGAGGAGGCCTCGGGGAAGACCCAGGACTAGGTGGAGGGATTACATCTCCAACCTGGCCTGGGAACGCCTCGGGATCCCCCAGTCAGAGCTGGTTAATGTGGCTCGGGAAAGGGAGGTTTGGGGTCCCCTGCTGGAGCTGCTCCCCCCGCGACCCGACCACGGATAAGGGGACGACGATGGATGGTTGGATGTGTACGTTCAAAAGTAGTTTTAGTCGTGCAACAGAAAATTCATATTAGACAGATAGTCTAGCTAGCTGTCTGGATTTACCCTGCAGAGATCTGAGGAGTTGCATCCGGCGGAATTTCCTGCGGCACCGGAGAAATCCCGGATGCAGAACGTCGAGGATATAGACTAATCGGAGCAGACGGCTCAGCTGAGACGACTTTATGATATTTCATAAAATTCTGAAACGGCGGTGGTATGTATATACATATGTAGGGCTGCAACTAACCATTATTTTCATAGTCGATTAATCTGTCGATTATTTTTCTGGATTTATCGATTAGTTGTTTGGTCTCTAAAATGTCAGAAAATGGTGAAACAATGTGGATCAGTGTTTCCCAAAAAGCCCAAAAATGACGTCTTTAAATGTCTTGTTTTGTCCTCAACTCAAAGATATTCAGTTTACTGTCACAGGAGAGAAGAAACTAGAACATATTTACATTCAAAAACAGATTAATCGATTATCAAAATCATTCGATTCATTTATTTGTTGACAACTAATCGATTTGGATTCATCTTCGCAACTCCATATATATATATATATATATATATATATATATATATATATATATATATATATATATATATATATATATAAAAAACACTTGTTGTATTACATCATTGGGTGAAAAGTTGTATTTGGTTTTTAGAGCTTTTAGAGCAGCGGATAATTCTTGATAATTCTTGTTTTCGAATTGTCATTTATATTTTTTTTGTACAAATATTGATTATAGCAGCTTTAAACATAATTATTTTTTGCCATTTTTCCCATAATTCAAACTCACTAATGCAACAACACAAAGTAAGCTAGTTGAGCAATTCATAAGCAAGTTAACACTGTACGCATGATCGTCTTGTTCTAATCGGATATCTGCTGTGAATCTTTTGTATTCTCTTAAAGTTGCTCTAGTATCGCTTCTCATATTTTACGATTATTTTTTGGGGCATTTTCAGCCTTTATTTTGATAGGACAGCAGAAGAGACAAGATAAGAGTGTAGATCATCTAGTGAGAAAATGTTATACTATTTTGTCTCCTGATCACAGCGCCTACGCTGATGCTAATGCTTCAGGTTCAGAGAACAGAAGCAGAGTTAAACTTTGTGATTGTGCCGTACCCTGGTAGTCCTCCTGCTCCTGTCTCTCGTTGATGTCCAGGGTGAGTTTCTTCATCCTCATGCGCTCCTCCTGTTCGGCTTGCTGCTGGTTGAAGTGGTTCGCCGCCAGGTGGGATGACAGAGGCACGTTCAGGATCTTATACTGTTGAACAGAAGCACACACATTAACATGACATACACAAGAGATCGGTTCAACTGATTTGGGTGGTTGAAAGCTGACATTTCTGGAAGTTAAAATATACAGCCCCTGATTTTGTTCTACTGCGCAAAATCCACAAATGTTCTCCCTACAGCCAGTTAGATTTGGACAGAGCCAAGTTAGCCGTTTCCCCCTGCCTCCAGTCTTAAGGGGGTTTTACAGTTCTGCGGAGGCTCCACGCAGAGCTTTCGCCGTAGTCTGATGTTTTATACTTGTGCGCTGGTGTGTGTGTGGAGCCGGCATGTGTGTGTGTGTGTGGGGAGTGTGTTTTAGAGCGAGGAGGAAGTGAGAGAGTGACGGCGATTGGCTCCGGAGCGAGTAGCGACTCTAGAGTCATAGTGAGAGTCTCCTCTGTTCTTTCTGACCACGGTGGGAAACCTGGAGCAGGGAAAGTTAACCCTCTCCTTGATTTCATGTTGTTTTATGGAGAAGGAGAACCAGGAAACGAGTCGGGGGAAATGCAACGCTACCAAGCCGCGGTCGAGAGACGTGCGTTGCTGCGACGCGTAGTTACATTTTTCGAGAGGTGCGCGTAAGGCTACGGCGTAGGGTCCGGACCCTGCGCCGTCGATTCTAAGCACGAGTATAAATTAAGCTTTAGTTAACAGTTAGCTTAGCTTAGCATACAGACTGGAAACAGGGGGAAACAGTTAGCCTGGCTCTGACCAAAGGTAACCAAACTCAACTGCTAGCACCTCTAAATCTCACTTATTTTTTGGCCATGTTAGGCCTCTATTGGACAGGACAGCTGAAGACAGCAAAGGGGGAGAGAGAGGGGGAATGACACGCAGCAAAGGCATCGAACCTGCGGCCACTGCGGCAACGAGTGAGGCTCTGTACACAGGGTGCAAGATCAACCAGGTGAGCTACCCAGGCGCCCCGAAATCTCACTTATTAACACGTTAAATCATGTTTGTTTAAATCCAGATAAAAACTGAAGTGTAAACACGACAACTTCTGCTTTTACAACGTGTTAATAAGTGAGATTTAGACGTGCTCGTAGTGAGTTGTGTTACCTTTGCACGGAGCCAGGCTAGCCGGTTCTAACTGTTTGTAGTTGCTAAGCCAATCTGACCGGCTGTAGCTTTTATGTTTACCATACTGATACGAAAGTGGGAATTAACCTTCACATCACACACTGACATATGAGGTGTCCAGGTACATCCCACACTAGAGGTGTGAATCTTCACTGATCTACCGATTCGATTCTGATTATCATGTCAGAGATTTGTTTCGATATATCGATGCGTCAAATACATTTTTCTATTAAAGCCATATAGACTTGACTTTGATATTTGACTTGACAATTGCATTAAGATACTGTACTGTGTTCAATATAATACAGCTTTCTATAATACTTCATATGGTTATGTTTACATCCAAAAATACAAGTAGTAAGATATAAACAATCTTTTTTATTTAACAAAGTCTGAACACAGCAGACAGCACACAGACACATGCACCCACCACACACACACACACACACACACACACACACACACACACACACACACACACACACACACACCACCCCCCCCACACACACACACACACACACACACACACAGGATGCTGCAGTAACCTGGTGAGGCAGTGTGTTTACAGAGAGAGAAATGTAATTTCCCATCCACAACACACCTACAAAGATATTCTTTATTCTCTCCAAACTTTCTAAGAAAAAGTGTTTTTTTTCGTTGCTTGTGTGTATTTGGCAGCTGTCCTTGAAGCCATGTGAATGCTCTATTAAACCTCAGAGTCCTGCCAGAGAAACGCTGGACACACCCTGCTGCAGTACAAGAACCAGTCTCTGCCCTCAAACCACACATTCCACTGCTGCAGCTTGACTAAATAAACACACACACACACACACATGCACGCACAGACACACACGCACCAGAGTCAATATTATTCCTGGGCTCAGTTAGGCTGAGGTGAGTGTGTGTGTGTGTGTGTGTGTGAGGGGAATTTCATTCAGCAGGAAGTTTCAGTACGAGAGTAAAAACATGTCACGTAGTATCACTGTTCTCAGATATTCACTTATCTATACATCGTTTATAAAACTGTACTACAGTTTAACTTGTTGTTAAATAAAATATCAGTGATTTACAACTGCCATCCTCCATGTACGTTACCTGCTGCTTGTTGCCCTTGCGTGTCAGCATGACGAACTGCATGGTGTCGGAGACGTCCGCGTCTGCCTCCCCGATGCACTGCTCTCTGGAGCCCCCCTTCTTCAGCTGACTCTTCAGCTGCAGTGGAATGGCCACGTCCAGCTGGTGCACCTTCACCGTCTCGCCGCTGCGCTGCTGCACACGCACACACACGTTTGTTGCAGCAGAAAACTGTTGCACCATGCAGCTAGACTATATGTACAATATGCATAATAACCACAAATGTGACTATTGTGACTTAAAACAAATCGTCATACACTTACTAGGTACACCAAGCTAAAACTATCATTAGGGGTGTCACGATTCTCCAAATCCACGATTTGATTAGATTCACGATTTCAGCAGAGCTACTAGATGACAGAAGGGTACTTTGCCACAACAGTTTGAGTTTCTCAGAGTGTACGAGGTGTAAATGAACGCACCATTGGCTAACGAGTTACACATGAATGCGCCATGGAGTCGGAGCCCACATTCTTTACCTTCGTTGCTTGTTTACATAACATACATACATACACTTAATGTTTCCACCATGGCGACTTCAGGGAAGGAGGAGGATTTTCTGTTGTTTCTCTGTCATCTCCGACTCCGGCAGTGGCCGTGGTGTTTGGAAAAGAGCAGCCGCAGGCTACCGCTAAGCTAACATTACCCTGTGTCTTTATCTGCATGCTACCAGCCGTTAAGCTACGCTGTGTCTGTCTGATTTTTCTTCAGTTGTGTGCAAGTAAGCGGGGGTGGAGAGAAACAAAAATGCTGAGGGAATTGCCAATCCTGTGAAAAAGTGACACCCCTGTCTAATATCTAATCTGTAGTAGTCAAGGTCTCATATAAACATTGAAACTAATTGAAATGAATCGTTCCTCCTGGTCATTTAAACATTCCCTCTTATTGCACTTTCAATGTCAGCGATGGTGGACAAAATCCACAGTCCTTGTTTTGTGCAATGATGTATTGAAAAGTTTATCTTCCTAAATGTTGTTTTAGCAGTCTGAGTTCGACAAATCAAGTGGATATCTTCCAAAGTTACAGACATTTTAGTACTAAATTCCTTTTTTCTCTAACTATCATTCTACTGCAGCTCAACAGGGAGAGACAAAGGCTCAAGGTTCAGCTCTCTCGTCATTATACGATACAGGATTGTACAATGAAAGTAGCCTCTTCCACACTACACACAAAAAAATGTATAAACGAATATTGAATTAAAAAAAACATTTAGAATAGAATAAAACTAAAGATAGGCAATAATATAGAATAAAGTATATAAAAGTAGCACTAAAAAAAGAAAATAAAGAGGAAAACTAAATTGTATTAGTGTGTGTGTGTGTGTGTGTGTGTGTGTGTGTGTGTGCGTGCATGTGATGGAAAGGTGTGTCAGATGTTTGTTGGGTGACCATACAGATGTTTTTTTTTATATCTTTGTCTTATATTTATTATTATATTATTTATACAGTTACAAGACAATATGTACAAGAAACAAAGGAGGGAATTTTGTACTTAAAAGACTTGATTTGATGAACTCAGACTGCTAAAGCCTCTCATAAGCTTCGGCATCACTTAAAGTGCATAAACGTTGTGTTTAAAGGTCCAGTATGAGCAGGAGAAATGACTACAGCAAGCAAAACCTGTTTAAGTGTTCATATAGGCACATATTTCAGGCAAGACTTGAAAGTTTGTGAACCTGTCCTTTAACACATTACCATACACAGTGTGCAAACTGTTCCCTGTATTCACATTATAGCCGACAGGTGAGTCGCCATACCTGCAGGTTCTCCAGCATCATCTTATCCAGAGCCTGAATGAAGTCCTCGTCCTCGGCGCAGGCCACGTGCTTCAGTCCGCCGCCACGGATGGTGACCTCCTACACACAGGCAGCATCTTTATATTAATGCCGCGTTCTTGTCACTGAATATCTCTTATCTACAGCTCTTCATATCAGTCCCTCCAGTTTTTTTTGTGATTGTTGCGGACAAAAATCCTCGGTTATGCGGCACGTTTTCTTAAAAAATGCGATGGAATATGCGGGATATTTATGCAATTTTATGCGATGAAATTGCGGGAACTTGCAAAAACTGAGAAAAAAGTGATTCCCCCAACACCGTGTTCTCACTAGGTAAAATGACGTCACTTCATAACGTTCCCATGGCAACAGGGGAAAATGGCTGCTCTTGTGTGAAGTAAACGCAACATTTTTCAACTTTCTGCTGAGATATATGTGACTTTTTTGCAACAAAAATGCGGGGATTATGAAATCATGCACGGCAATTTATGCGGCGAAAGTGCGGCGTATTTTAAAAAAATGCGCCCCCCCCCCATAAATATGCGGACTTTGGCTGATTATGCACTGAATTCTGAGATCGCATAATCACATTTTTCTAGAGGGACCGTTCATATGGACGTGTTCAATGCTTACGTTGTTCTCCTCGTCAGTCTCATTTTCTTTATTGGAGTCGGTCAGGTAGTCGGTGTTCTCTTCTTCCTCTTCCTCCCTCTCCTCTTCTTCGTTCTCTGACCCTTCCTGTGGAAACGAAAAACAGAGCCACAGCTTGTTAACTGACTGGGGAATTTAGCCAATAAGAGAAATTAATATATGATTCTTGGTTTTTATTCAAAATGTAATAGAGGAAAGTAGAATCTGTGTCCAATAATAAGGATCACGGGCAGAGATCCCAGGTTTGGAACAACGATGCATGAGTAGGCCTGTAACAATTATTAAAAAATGATCTAATCGCAATTTTTTTTACATGAACGCCATTTCTTTGTTTAACCACAATGAATTGCTAACATTAGCTAAAGTCGTCAGGGTGACAGTTGATGGTAATAGTGGATTTTTGTTTAGATATAAATTGTAATTATATAAGTGATCAATGTTTTTTTTGTTTTGTTTTTATTGATGAGGATAAATGTTCTTCTTTATGTTAATTTAAGAAAATACTTCATAGGCTGTCTTATTACATTATGTAGGTCATATAATAGTGATATAACCAACAGATATATTCATTCAAAAGTTTATATAATATTTATAAAATATTTTTAAATTTGACTGAAAAAGACCATTATATTGTTAATTGCTTTACATCTGAGACAATTAATTGAATAGTAAAATTTGGAATTGTAACAGCTCTATGCATGAGCATAGATCATGCTGCACTTTGTTTATCTCCACCAGTGTCAAAAAAAGAGCTTACAAAGAAATTCGGGGCATTAGTAGTCGAGACTGCAACTAGACAAAGGCTGGCTCTCGTCCTCTCTTGCTAACGGAGTTTGCCAATTTTGGACTCCGGTCGAACTTGGCATGTTCAGCTGGGGACGGGTGGATGAAGTACGCTCAATTTGCAATTGGAACAGCGGTGTTCGGCTCTGGTAACTCCAACAGAGCACATTGAAGCAAATTCCGGGTGTCGTTCATTTGTCTCGTCCTGCCCTGGATTATTCTGACCAGAGTTGGTTGAGCTGTAAGCTTATTTTGATAATTTATTAGACTAAAGGCTAAAAAGCTTCTTCATAAAGGCAAGTAATCGATTACTTGTGCCCATTCCTGAAGACTTCAGATTGGACTCTTTACATATCACACACACTGTGTGATTTTATCTGCCGACTGTCAACACCAACTGACCCATCCAACTTGGCCTGATCAGTCGCCAGGTCCAAATCTATTATATATATATATATATATATATATATATATATATATATATATATATATATATATATATATATATATATATATTCACAACCTGCTCCACAGCTGTTCTTTGTGTCCTTGAGTTACTTGTGATGCTCTAAATACATTGCCAGAAACCAGGTGAGCGGAAAAAAAAAAAAGCAGACAAACAGGATGTTTTGGAGCGTTAGGTCATCATCACAACAAAAGAAAAACCCACATCCTCTTCCTGTTCGTTCATTTCACTCTCGTTGCCCGACTGCTCCTCAGTCTCTGCCCCTCCCTCTTCGTCGTCGTCGCCATCGTCGTCTTCCTCGTCGAGAACCTCGCCTTCGCTCATGGCACTGGAGCGACCGTCCTTCTCCATGGCCAGACCTTTGTGAAAACGCACAGTGCGACACGTGAAGATGAGGAAATTCTTTTGAGAAAACCAGGAATAAATTCATCTCTAAAAAAACACATGGTACTCGGCATTAAAACAGGATTTAGAAACAGTAATCTGATTACACACAGGTGGGTTATGACAGATTATATCATAAATACCACCAAGCCAAGCCCAGCCCAGCCCGGCCAGGGAGAGCAGCCTCACCCAAACAAAGGATTTAGTTATAAATAGAGCAAACATTCAGGGAATAGTTGTCTGATTGTAATTAGTGTGTTCTTCTGCGTTACTGGCCAACCTGGATGATGATAAGCGTGACCAATTAAAGAGTCTAATTATGTAATTGTTGTGACAGCAAAAAATGAAGTCGGGCGGGCGGCCCGGAGTTGAGGATCAGGTCTTGTGTGACTTGGTGACTGAGGAATGCCTGATCCTGGATAAAGTATGAAAGGGTAAAACAATGGCACCACTGTTTAGTTTAGGGGGGCCTCATCAATCACTTTATTTCACTCACACACACACACACACACACACACACACACACACACACACACACACACACACACACACACACACACACACACACACACACACACACACACTCTAGTGGGTGGGAAGTAGTGTACATAAATACAGTTTCGAGGTACTTTTGCAGCCTCATACTTCTTATCCACTACATTTATTTGACTATATTATATTAAGCTATATTTATTGATTCAATCAATGCTACTTTGCAGATTAGGATTTTTAGACAAAAAAAACAAACAAACATATAATAAGGTTGTAAAATTGAATGTGTTTTTAAAGATGACCTTTGAAAAATCTCAGGCACACATAGATAAAACTACGTTTAACAAAAAAAGTATATATTATACCGCTTTTTCAACAAAATTGGTGCATATATGCAGTTTTTTTTTAAATCGAGAAACCCACAAAAAATAGATGACTTTCTCATTTTTTTTTTCTGCTGTATCACATTCACAAAACAAACGTACCGGAAAACATGGAGCAGCATGGAGGCCAGTAAAAATGTTACAATGGTTACTTTATAAAAATATATATATATATTTCAGTCTTTCAATCTCGGTGGAGAATGATTTGGAACAATGTTCTAGGGCTGCTTGCACAGAGATGGACAAAATCTGTGGCCGAGATGACAGAAGAGAAGTTACACATGGAAGCGACAAGCATCATAGCATCAGGTTTTCATCACCGCCGATCGAGCTGGAGCCAATAAAATACTTGGGACTACCGCAGAGTCATTGGTCCTGGGAATGAACGCCGACTGTAACCGACGTCCAGTGCAGAGTTTCTCTGTCCATCGAGTACTCTGCACTGGAAGTCGTTTATTTTAATTCATAATTATCATTCCTGAAAACTCTACACTGACCGGACCCTTTGACTGAGTGTTATGTGTTACGTACGTGTACGTTTCGGCGAACTAAAACAGGTCTGACAGATAAAGCAGAGTGATGACTGATGCAGCACCATCATCCTCCTACACACCGGGGAATGCTGCTCAGCTGGGACGACAGAGAGCAGCTCAACCAGCGTGACTGGCTGCTAGACACACACACACACACGCGCGCACACACACACACACACTCACTCACACTCACCATGCTTGCAGTAATAGCACGCCGGATATAGGCAACAGCCTCCTGCATTTACCTTTAGATGTGTTCTTACCTAGTTTGTAGAGCACCTCCCTCTCCAGGTCTGTGACCTGTTTGGTGGCCTCCTCCAAGGAGCAGCTGAGCCTCATCTTGGGCCTGAGCAGCTCCAGGGTGTCGCTGATCATGTAGTCAATGTCGATGGGGAATGGGTGGTCCTTGGTCCAAACGTCAATGCTCTTTTTCCACCAGATGTACCGCTGCAGACACACACAACATCATCTTATTTCTCTAACCTTTAATGCGACCAGAAAGTCTCTTGAGATACAGACAGGGACGAGAGGGGCATTAGGAGCAGACATGCCTGGAAGTAGATGAGGAAACAGTCCAGCTTCCTCTTGCTGGAGCCTCGGTCAAAGTACTGGCCGCAGGTATCCAGCAAAGTGCAGACCAGGCGGATGCGGAACAGGTGCTCCGGGGGGTCCAGCGCGCTGGGGCTGCCGTCCTGATTGATCCCAAAGGAGATGAAGGAGAAGAGGGTGCGGAAAATGACGGCAGACTCCACCATGCGGTAGTTGTAGAGCTCGCCCAGGAACTTGGCGCTGCTGATCCGCCGCTGGTTAAACTTGGGCTGGTTGACCTGGGAAAAGAAGTATTCAGATCCCGTGCTTAAGTAAAAGAAGCCATAAAATACTGTAAAAATACTCAGTTAAAAGTCCTGCAAAGTCCAAGCGAGACTAGACAAAACAAGGCATCATCTTGGAGCTTTAGGAAACAGTGACGGACATTTTGTAGAAAACTTTTTATCATTTGTTCGGGAAAATAATTACCAACTTAATCACAAAAAAAAAAAGACTAAAAAAAAGCAGTCTGCCTGTTCATTTTATTAAAATGTTCATGATGTTCAATTCACTTTATCCTTTTACAGCCGAAGCCACAATCAGCAGAGTTGATCAGATTTTGGCGCCTGTAAATGTGTCATCAAAAGTTTTGATGTCGCACTGTCTGCATATCTGAAAAGCTTTGTCACTTCACCAATAGATCTTTTAAATTCTTATTTGAATATCTCTGCTGCAAGTGTAAACAATATCAGGAGAGGGTTGTCAGAGCCTGACTTCAAACACTTTGAAGGGTTGTGCAAAACTTCAGACTCTGCATGAAGCCAGACTGCATTCTCACGTGTCCTGCAACATGTAAGGGCCGTTTCATGCTTGACGCGTTGGAGGTGGCGCGCGCATTCGTGACATCAAAATGACGTAATTTCTGGCCGGCGCGTCCGATTTTCAGCACGCGAGCACAGGGCGCGCACCAGTCTATTTTTTTCAGCGGCGCCCGACAAACCGGAAACAGAAAGCCTGAACGAGCTCCTGGGAAACCGGATGCCAGAACTCGCCGACTGACTGCAAGTCTCTCTGGTAAACTTACCGGGTTAAGATGAGTTATTTTTTTGTGAATGAAAGGCTCGATCTGACGGAGTAGCTCACTGAATCAAATCGAAGCATTGACGGCGCTGTTGCTGCCTGTTCTGCCGTTGTTTATCTTTTTCTTCTTCTTCTAGTCCTTAGAAAGAAAAACATCGGTAGCCTTTGCTCCTTAGCGCCACCGCTGTTCAGGAGAAGACTGCAACTAGTGCCGCGACCACCACGCGCGAGTATAAATACTCACGGCAGTCCCGTGACGTCACGATTTCCGCACGCACTGTTGCTAGCGCTAGTATATAACGGCCTTAACAGTGTTCTACACAACAATGACAGTAACAACATGTAGTTCCTCTTCAGTAAAGTGCCAAAACTGTCAATGAAGATTAGCAACTGTTTTTTTTTTTGTTTGTCTTCCTGCCCTCGCGCGGTACCTTACCTCACCATTCTGGACTCATCAACAGATATCAACATTTTTTTCTCTCCTCACCTCCATGCCCAGCCGGATGTCCTCCAGCACTCCGTCCACCACATGGATGCCCACGTCCTCCTGGTAGGCCACCAGGCCGGCCAGCAGGTTGGCCACACAGTGGATGCTGTTGTACTTGACGTTCCAGATGTTGACCATGCAGCAGATCAGGTAGCTCTTGACCTCGGGGTCGTGCCAGGGCAGCTTGCGCATCTGCCTCAGCACCTTCTCCGTGGTGACCTTGGACAGGTCCTTGTAGAGCAGCTTGCGGATGTACTCCTGCAGCGGGGGCCTCTTCTTCTTCACCGTCTTCTCCATGGGCGGGGGGTTGCAGTAGTAGTAGGCGTTCTCCACCATCGTGACATAGCGGGCGTCCAGATGCTGGGCCTGCTTTTTACGCATCATTTGCTCCTGGAACGCAGACAGGAAAATATCAGCCGTTTACACACAAAACTTTAACGATCTTTTTGTCGGACAATTGTTTAGTTTGTTGAGTCTTTCTAGGTTTCAGCTGGTTTTCTGGTCTGTCCTCCGATTAACAAAAACAAACCAAACAGTCGTGGAAAACGGCGTACTAACCAGCAAGACGCTGGTACGCAGGTGAGATTCGGGGGATCTGAAGAGGAAGCGGCCGCAGGTCTCCAGCAGTGTGCAGGCCATCTCTATATGGTGATGAGTGAAATCAGACAGCAGCATCTGGTTGGGCCACACACAAACACACGTTTAACATTCCTCTTATTATTATTATTTTAAACATTCGTATTGCTCAGCTCAGAGATAAAAAAGCTTCAGAGCTGAAATAGCCTATGTTTTTTTTTTTTTTCACCCACCTTGAGACAATGAAGCGTGTCTGTTTTTGAGTACATTTTGAACTTGGCCAGTTCCCCGATAAATCTGACTGTTTTGTTTTTTGTCTCAATGTTGATTTGGTCCTTCTTCCGCATCTACAGCACAAACATTAGAACAAAATTATCAAAAGAAATTCAACTTTGTAACTGATGAAATAAAACTTGTAGTCCTGCTAGTTTGCTTCTGCAGAGTTTTTTTTGTTTTGTTTTGTTCAATAAAATAGTTTCAGAGCCATCTATCTAGTAACAATAACACTAGAGGACCTACATGAAACCTGAAGTCTCCCTTCAGCATGGAGCAAAGGTCCTCAGCCACGTCTGACATGCAGGGATGAAGCGTTGCCACCAGGCGAGAGTAGAAGGGCAGAAGATCCAACCTGCAAGAGGAGAAAGAGTCAGTGCCCTGCTGATCTTCAGACTATAAGCTATGACGATAGCACCCCCTGGCGGTGTTTAAAGGTACTGAAGAAAGCTGGCAGTATTCTATGTTTTTCCTTTTTCCTACAACTCCCATGAAAAGACTACCCTGGAAATCCAGAGTTCTCACGAGAGCACAAGTTGAATTTGCTCAGCGAGTCACTCTGGCGTTCAGTAATGATGCTCATTAACTATGCCCTTGTAGCCGAGCTGCACCAATCACATCGGTGTATCTGATATAGGCGGGCCCGAGGCGAGCTAAAACAGATGACGGCAGCGCTGCGACGTCAAAGTCATTAGTAAACATTGCAAGATGGCTACGGATGAACACCAGTTGTTTGAAACGGCTTTGGCCGCTACGATGAACGAGGTAGACTTGGCTTTTTATCTAAAAGAGGAACAGAAGACGGAGCTCCAATCGTTCCTTTGCAAGAAGGACGTTGTTGCTGTTTTACTGACCGGATACGGCAAGAGTTTAATCTACCAGTTAGCTCCGCTGGTAGCTAAGAGTTTAATCTACCAGTTAGCTCCTCTGGTAGCTAAGAGCTTAATCTACCAGTTAGCTCTGCTGGTAGCTAAGAGTTTAATCTACCAGTTAGCTCTGCTGGTAGCTAAGAGTTTAATCTATACCAGTTAGCTCCTCTGGTAGCTAAGAGTTTAATCTACCAGTTAGCTCTGCTGGTAGTTTAGAGTTTAATCTACCAGTTAGCTCCTCTGGTAGCTAAGAGTTTAATCTACCAGTTAGCTCCGCTGGTAGCTAAGAGTTTAATCTACCAGTTAGCTCCGCTGGTAGCTAAAACTTTAATCTACCAGTTAGTTGGGTCTGGATTTCCAGGGTATGAAAAGACCAAAACTAACAATGAATGTATCTACTAAGAAGTATTCTGTGTGTGTATCAAAATGCGACACCAGCTCGTCTCTAACTGGGGCTGGCTGCTGTTTGGTGCTGGGCAGTTAGTGCACAGTAAATATATCAAAACAATGTGCTGAAAGAGGATAAAACGTTCCTCAGAGCTGAGACAAACTCGGTGCAGCGTCATTTGATCCATTGTTAATATAAAAATATTGATAAGTGCAGCTTTAAGAATGACTCCAACTGCGTAAAGTTATACCAAAAGACCAAAGTTATCTCTTTTCACGTGGTCAGCAAATTGATATAGTCTGCACAGCTTTACCTCTGCCTGGGGACAGTGAAGAGGGCTCGGACGAGCTTCCTCCTGTTGGATTTGGTGTTCATGTTCATGCAGAAGTCCATGGCGGCCTGCAGGAGTCAACGCAGTGCTCATAAAATCAAAGATACCAAATGCTTTGCTTGTCATCAACATTACATTACTCATATATAACTGTTTATTATACGTAGGAGCTAGTCATTTAGCAGACGTCATGTGGAAAGAATATAATTTTGTTCATATCAAGTCACACAAAGCAAGGCATTTGTTTCGTGCAAACATGTTAAACGTAGGCCTTTTCTTTCTCCGTCACCTTGTCTATGAGGTCTCTGTTGACACAGTTGGGGAGCTGTTGGATGAAGGCGTCCACGATTAGCTTCAAATGGGACCCTGTGTTGGCCTCTTCATCCTCTTGTTCTACACATACAAATATAAAAAGTTTATAAAAAAATCCACTTGAAATGAAATTGACAATGCAAAAAAATATATATAATAAGCAATAAAGACACAAAAGCTCACAGTATAATAAATGCTCCTCTTTTATATAGATATGCCAAGTAATATATAAACAGTCACAGTAATACTGTTTATATATTACTTTTCAATGTTACAACCATAACATTTAAGAACAGAGGTGCTTTTCTGAATGGGGCTCACGTTTACCTTGCTCATCCAGCAGTTTTTTGGCCAGCTCTTCGTTCTCTGCCTCGTCTGGTCCCTCCAGTTCCATAGGTTCATCTGCGATGTCCAGAGCCTCCAGCTCCAGCTCCAGCTCCTCTGTGGTGCTGGCCGCGTCTTTCCCCTCTTTGCCATCTGAACCAGACAGCAACAGCAGCACAGTCAGAACAAACCTTCTGCGTGCATATCTTTCTTCATCTTTCTGCATGAGTGATTTAATATACCTTTGGCTTCGTCCTTGTCTTTGCCTTGGCCGCTCTTCTCGTTGTCCTTGAAGAGGATGGCAGGGACGAAGGCCTTCAGGTCCACCAAGTTCTCGTAGAAGTTACGAGCGTCCTCATCTTCCCAGATGCCACCCTCCAGGTCATACTCTCCGGGCTTTCCAGGGGTGAAAATGTCAATGCCGGGGCCGTGCTCTGAGAGAGCAGCGAGAAGACAACATTATATGCATACAGAAACTTAAAAACAAATATCTTACGTCCTTATAACAGCACTTTGAATTGAATTATGATTCCGGAAGAGAAAAGGACACACACCCTCCTGCACAGTCTTATCCACGGGCAGCTCGGGCATGTTTTCATCCAGCAGATCAGCCAGGGACTGAGTGTTCGCCAGCAGCTTCTGGTAGGAAGTGGCAAACTCTTCATACTGCTTGTGTCTATCCTCACTCAGCTCCCCTTTGGAATGTAGGATACGCCTGAATTGAAAGAGAAAATGATAAGTGGTCTTATCATTAGGGGATGCAAATTTAGATACATATATATATATATATATTTTTTTTTTTTTTTAACCGATAGCCGACCCTTGTTAACCGATCATTAACAGTTAACCAACAAGCACGCAACTGAGTCCCAGGTCTCCTATTTGGGACACTTTCGGTATCCTGCGTCTGCGGACAGCTGCGGAGAGCTGCGGACTAGTGCCGGTCTCGCAGCCTGGATGTTGCGTGCATACACTGTCGTGGACACATGCAGCAAATTTCCCAGTGTTTCCCGCGTGACCAGCACAAGTCCACAGCTGTCCGTGGACGTAGAAAGTATGTCCGAGCCTGTCTCCACGGCATCCACCTGCGAGGTTGTCAGCCGTGTGTCTGCCTGGCACACTCTGTGTGTAGGACGGCCTATTTAACCTGCCGGTCCTCATCGGTATAGTGGCACGTGTCATGTAGCCGGCCGTCCAGCAGTCAGTCGTTGTGCAACTTGCTAGTGCAAATTTAGCACCAGCAAGTTGCCTAGCAGTTAAGAGATTGTATAGCCTGTTTCTCTTTAACCATACAACTATTTTTTTAAATAATATTCTTATTAACTGTTTAACTATTTATCGTCAGTATTGTTATTGTCGGTTATCAGTAGGGCTGGGGACAGCAGATGTAAACTAGCTATTAGCTAACTCTGGTGCAATTACTTTTAATTGTGCATTGTCCCTGTAAAAATAAACAATAAAATGAAAATGAAATGGTGCCGGTAAAATAAATTCCTTCAATACTGGTTCCTGAACGATACTTTTATCGATACCTATTTTATAAAATCCATTTTAACAAAAAAGAAATTACAACATTACGCATTACGGCACAAATCTTTTTATTTATTTTCCAGCTCCTACTACGTGAGCGCCATCTCTGTGTAACATAGAGTTTTTCCTGCGTGTGTCTCTACGACGGGGAACGTTAGACAGCCAATAACCAGCATTTTAAGATCTTGGTAGAAGCATGCTGCGTGCTGATTGGCTCACTGACGCTGATTACTCCTTAGGTAGTGAAATTTGGTATTGCATGACGAGGCATTTTTCGATACTCGATACTAAGGAGGCAATTTGGTCGGTGCCTAAAAAGTACAGCCCGACCGATAAAGGATTTTTAAGGCTGATATCGATACAAATATTTGCCGATTTAAAAATCCGATATTGTGATATATCGGCCAATATTTACTTACCGCATAACAAAACATAAACAGATTTCCCTAACATTAGTTATTTGTAGTTATTTATGAGTCCTTACTAAAATAATAATGATAATGCAGTTTAAAAATAAACTTGTTTGTTTGTTTGTCACAACAGAACATCAAAATATATTAAAGTTCTGACAAATAAAATGAATAAAAAAAACAAACTTAAGATCTGAAACTTAAAGGGTTGAACAAGCGTGTTGCCAACAGGGACGTGTGTGTGTGTGTATGTGTGTGTGTGTTGTAGAGCGCCGTGTGTGTGTGTGTGTGTGTGTGTTGTAGAGCGCCCTCTGGTGGACAAACTATGCAACGGCAACACTCACAACATGGTTGAAGGTGGTTTCGTCCGTTTTTATTGTAATTTTTTAAATATTAATTTATCTGCCATTACAAATGGCGATACCGATAGTTTAGAAAATGCCTAATATCGGCCGATAATATCGGCCCACCGATATATCAGTCGGGCTCTACTAAAAAGTACTGAATTCGGTACCCAGCCCTAGTTACCGGTTAATTATTTACATCCCCACTTATCATAGTAAATAAAATAAAAAGTGACTAAAGAGCACTAACTGTGGTCGTATATTCACCTGTTCTGCCTCTCGGTGTTCTGCAGCTCCCGGTGGTCCTTCTTCAGGTGTTTGGTGAGTGATGTGAAGTACTCCCGTAGCAGGTTCTGGAAGGGCTGCTGTTTCTCCGTGCTGATTATCTCGCTCGGAGGGAAGCCCAAACCGAACTTCTCGGCAGCTAGCTTCACCTTGCGGGGCAACAGGCCAGCGATGTCATCCCCACAGTGCTTACAGAAGCTGATTACCACCGACACATGAGTGTGTGTCTCCCGGTCGGTCCCAATAATGTTCTTCAGCTGCTCGTAAATCAGCGAGAGCCCTTCTTTGTCGGTGAAGAGGCCGACGATGGTGAGCTCGGCGATAAAGCGCAGGTCTGTGCGCAGCTTGCTCACGTTGGGCGCCTTGTCCTCCTTCCTCGCTTCAAAGTGCTTCTTCCACGCCTGGAGCAGTAACGGGGCGAACTCGGCGTACCGCTGGTGGAAGAGGGAGCAGAGATGGACAGCGCAGCCTACGTCGGAGATCTTCAGCTTGGCCTCCACAACAGAGCTCACGGCCTCGCCGATGTACTTGCTGAGGTTCAGTGAGGCAAAGTCATTGGAGAGCGAGTCGCGTTGCTGTTCGGTGAGTGTACGCAGCTTCTTGACAAAGGCGGTGTTCTTTTTAAGGCTGGAGTCCAGTCGGCTGAAGAAGGCCTCTTCGGGCCGGCCCTCTTGGGCGTTCTGGTTCTTGCTGCGGAGTTCCTTCCTGCACTGATTACGTTCCCAGGCCTCCTGGTGCAGCTGATGCCCCTCCTCCTTTTCCCTGCAGCAATGAGGTAAAATGGAGAGAGACACAGAATGAAGACAACCGCAAAAGTTACTGTCAAGTGTACTGTAAAGGGGTTTTTATGGTCGCGCGTAGAATCGAAGGCGCAGGGTCCGGCAGACCCTACGCTGTAGCCTGACGTGCACCTCTTGAAAAAGTTAACTACACGTCGCAGTGACGCACGTCGCTCGGCTGTGGCTCGGTAGCGTTGCATTTCCAGGACTCATTTCCTGGTTCTCCTTCTCCATAAAACAACATGAAATCAAGGAGAGGGTTAACTTCTCCTGCTCCCGGTTTACCACCGTGGTCAGAAAGAACAGAGGAGACACTTTGTTTCTCTCACTATGACTCTAGAGTCGCTACTCGCTCCGAAGCCAATCGCCGTCACTCTCTTACTTCCTCCTCGCTCTAAAACACACTCCCCACACACACACACACACACACACGCCGGCTTGATGCACACACCAGCGCACAAGTATAAACATCAGGCCAGTTACGTAGGCTACGGCGAAAGCTCTGCGTGGAGCCTCCGCACAACCGTAAAAAGGCCTTATGACCCGCTGTGTTTTAATGTGCTGGGTAATGTAATTTTTCCCGCCGTACGCTCCATTAAAATCAACGTGACACACCTTACAAAAAGTGTGGAGGTTGTCGATATGACTAGTCAAGATGCATGTAAATTGTAGCGCCCAACACTGTTGAAATTTACAGCTATATTTCGATTTCTTTGCGGGAACGCCACCTTCACCTGCCATTTTTATCGGCTCGCTATCGGGTCTGAACTTTCCGCGAAGCTTGCGCAGAGATCAACTGGGTTATAGGTCACCAGGTTGAGGTGACAAACGGGTTGAAAATTGTACATGGTGTGTGATTGCGTGAATTGGATGTGTTTCAAGATCTGGCAACTGGACAACATTAGACAAACATATTGGTCTGATTATTTATAAAGGAGTTTTGGCCGTGCAAATTACGGTAATTTCCCGGGAGAAATAACAAACCGGGAGGGGTCCAGGAGATAGTGCTGGTAGGTATGTTTTAGAGTCTTTTCTGACAATAAGTATGAATGGAATATGAAATTTTATGCGTTGAAATTGTGGGAACTTGCAAAAATTGCGGGAACTTGCAGAAACTGCAGTTTGATGAAAAAGAGAAAAAAAAAGTGATTCCCCCAACACCGTGTTCTCACTAGGCGACATTACGTCACTTCATAACGTTCCCATGGCAACAGGGGAAAATGGCTGCTCTTGTGTGAAGTAAACGCAACATTTTTCATCTTTCTGCTGAGATATATGTGACTTTTTTTGCAACGAAAATGCGGGGATTATGAAATCATGCAAGCCCCGCGTATTTTGCGCGGAAATCGGCAATTTATGCGGCAAAATCCTTCAGCCCCCCCCCCCCCGCATAAATATGTGGACTTTGGCTGATTATGCGTTGAATTATGCGATCGCGTAATCACGTTTTTCTGGAGGGACTGGCTAATGACAACAGCGAAGTTGACCACCACTTACTTGAGGAGAGCTGCCTCCTCCTCGCGTTGTCTTTTGACCTCCTCCTCTTGAAGCTTGCGCTCCTCCTCCTCCTGCTGTCTCTTCTCCTCCTCCTCTTTCTTCTTCTGCTCCTCCTCCGCTTTCTGCTTCTCCTCCTCTTTCTTTCTTCGCTCCTTTTCCTCTTTCTTCTTCTTCTCCTCCTCCAGGCGCTTTCTCTTCTCCTCTTTGCCGCTGTCTTTTTTACCGCTCACTTTGGCGTCATCTTTTGCTTTGTCTCGGGAAGACGTCGGTCTTCTCTCACCATCTCTGTCCTTCTCTTTCTCCTTGTTACTGAAGGTGCAAACGTCTTTCTCGTCCATGTTTACGGAGCGCTTGCGTTCAGCAGGCATACTGGAGGAAAGACGACAAGAAAAGGTTGTTTATAAAGGTATCTCCTGAATCCTCGAATACTCTTCCAACCCTCTGTATTAATAGATATTCCGTCTGTTGCACAAAAGCAAAACATAAAATAGGCTTGACAAGTTTTGGAAAATTATGAGCGTTTTCTTCAATTTCCTTGAGTATAACACTATGGATATGGATGGTTGGAGTGATAACTAGCTGGACTGAGCATTTTTTTCGTGTCCAAATAAGATAACATACTCCTAATGCCTGTAGTGTGACATCTGTACTATACGGTGTTGAGATAAACAACTGCTGTATGTATTTTGTGTAAGCATACACCTAATAGATGTACAGATTCATGACTGTGGGTACTACTACAGCTACTACATTTGATTCTTGGTCTCCTTTCTGTTTTATGTTATGTGCCTTGTTGTACTGCTTTTGTCTGTCAAATGTACTCAATAAATACATGTTTAAAAAAAAACATTTCCAAATTCTCTTCAAAATGTTCCTAATCCAAATTGAGTTGTTCGCCAATCTCTCTGTTGAAATGTGAACCAAATTTTTTATTTCAAATCAGTTTTATTGGTATATATAATGATGTTTTCGGAGCGACAGAGGGAAGACATTTCAGTCGACACATTAAGTGGAACTGAAATGAGGAAGGTTTCGGTACCCAACCCTAGTTTGACAGCTTTAGTTGCTTTATCACCTTCCTGTCCAGTAAAAAAAAACCTGTATCTCCAAATTTGTTGATTTTGAAGGTATTTGTTTGACAGTGTAAACACAGCAGCATTGCAATGTCATAAATATGAACTTTATAATCCACCCTTTATGATCCCCAACCCATCCTTCTCTGCAAGACATTATACATACTTGAAGTTATAAAATAAAATGATAGAAATAGATATGTAAAAAAAAAATAGATTACACCTATAAAATGAATATAAAGAGTAATGCTATTAAAATTCTCCTACTTCTTAAGCTAAATAAAGTGTTTTAAAAGCCTCTTGGATCAGCTGGAAAATGCATCGTCACAAAGCTGAAAACACGGCTGTTTTTCTGACACCATGAAAAGTTTTAAAACGTTTTAGAGATACTACGTGGTTCTCAGAGAACAGCGACGTTACACACACATGATGATCTTAAAGGATGTGATGCATTGCTGCAGATTAAACTACCCAACTGTAAATAAAGGTGTTAAAATGAGCACAACCTTAACCCTTGTGTTGTCCTTGGGTCAAATTTGACCCGTTTTCAAAGTTTTTTTATATCAGAAATAGTCAACCAAATTGCTTATTATTAAATAATAACATGGATGCACGTTGGACGTATGGTTAATGGAACCACAACGTTCTTCCCAGGAAAAATTAAAGTTTACTTTCATTGAGTTTTGGGTGTTTAATACAATTTTATAGCATTTAAAACTTACAACTTACTGACCGACACCAGTCTGTGATCCGCATCCTCTGAACTATTAGTCAAAATCATCCATAATTATTGCTTTTTTTAACTCAAAAAATTAGGTATAATGTCAAATAAATTAGGTGTATTGACCATGTATTAAAAAAAACCCGTTAAAGACAACACGAGGGTTAAACATCTACAGAAGGAAAATGCAACAAGTACATAAACACAGCAGGAAACATCAGATATAATAGGATAACATTTGACTGCACTTTTATATTTTGCTGATAATACTTTAAGTTTGAATGCAGGACTTTTCTTTCACAGTATCCAGTAATTTTAAAGTAGAGTAAAATTGCTGAATACTTTATTTTTTTTAAATAATTGAACAGAATCGGAATAAGACAGCGAGAGGCTCGTTAAAAATAACATTCAAGAAAAAGTAAATTTCAATCTCCATCCGCCAACATCTGACACACACACACACACACACACAGACACACAGACACACACAAGCACACACACACACACGCACGCACACAAACACACACACACAGACACACACAAGCACACACACACACACGCACGCACACAAACACACACACACACACGCACACACACACGCGCGCGCGCGCGCAGCAGCTTCGTCGCAGACCCCGTTCGTTAGCAACCTAGCCTACCGTTAGCTTCTTGGTTAGCATGATGACGCTAGCCCTCTTTTACATTAGTGATTATTATTATGATAGATGCCAAAGTAGTTTAATCTTAGCTTTGAATTACACATTCCGTTTTATGGTATTGTAAAAATGCTATAACGTTTTAAATGCATACACAAATGAATAACAATAGAGTTAGCTAGCGTTAGCACAGCTAACGTTAGCGCCGTTAGCTAGCTAGGCAACGAAAACCGATGTAAACAAACATTTTGACAGCGTTAAACTGACAGATAGTGTCTATTGAGTACTCATACTGTAAACTTAAAATAATATACACAACAGATACACGTTTAGCTGTTCATATGATCGTGTAAATATCATTTTAACATGAAAAGGTTTACCTGATAATGTAGCATAACAAACATCGGTCATTGGGGTTGGTTTCCGTGTGAAGAACAGAAGGACCCTCTCACGGTTGGTCCACAAACTTTGCCTGACTAAAAATTCAAATGAAATTCAAATTCTGATTATTATTAAGTCATATTAAGTTATATTTTTGGGCAGCTATTGACATTTTAGTATTCTTTAGTTTTATCGCATAGCAATATAATTAAAGCAGTGAATAATTATATATTTAAAATTTTAAAATTGGGTCACATCAACAGGCAATGCTCAAGACAGCTACACATTTAATAGTGGTCTGCAACAAGCTCTAAAAACAACATCTTTCTTTTAAACAATGTATTCATAAAGATACTTTGTTAGAAAAGATCCTGTATTCAAAATGCTACCAAAGTAAAGGTATAATAGTATTATTAGCATCAAAATATACTTAAAGTACCAAAAGTAAAAGTACTTATTATGGAGTATGGCCCATTTCAGAATAATGTAGATTATATTATTGGATTATTATTGATGCATTAATGTGTTCATCACTTTAATGTTCGATTCACATTCGTATCGCGATTCAAGCTCCACCGATTCAAAATCGATTCATAGAATTCCAAAAATTGTTTTTTTTATTGTATGTCTACGTTTTTTTTAATCGTTGTGTAGTCGTTTTTTTAATCGAGAATCGTTTTTGAATCAAAAATCAATGTTGAATCGAATTGACATTTTCTGAATCGTGTACCCCTAATATATATATATACATATATATATATACACATATATATATACATACATATATATATATATATATATATACATACATACATATATATATACATACATACATATATATATATACATACATACATATATATACATATATATATATACATACATATATATACATATATATATACATACATATATACATACATGTGTATATATACATACATATATATATACATACATACATGTATATATATACATATACACATACATATATATATATATATATACATATATATATATATATATATATATACACATTATATATAATCTGAAGTAACTAAATATTTAAAATATATGCAGTGAAGTCTGCTTCGGAGATGTAGAAGAATAGACGTATCAAGAAGTATAAAAAGGAAACCATCAATTAAAGTACAAGTATGTCAAAATTGAAATTACAACAAACCTGAAATGTAATTTCAACAGTTGAAACTAAACTGGACCTTCAGTGGAAACAGAACAGAGTCTCTGGGAGTTTTTCTTTTACAGCAGCTGCCAGATTTTCCTCCTCAGGAGACTATAGGTATGTTTAAACACACACTCTTACCACTCATTCATTCATCTGAAAGATCCTCTGTGCACAGCCAGTGTGTGTGTGTGTGTGTGTGAGTGAGAGAGAGAGAAAGAGTGTGAGAGTGTGTGTGTGTGTGTGTGTGTGTGTGTGTGTGTGTGTGTGTGTGTGTGTGTGTGAGAGAGTACAAGGGTTGCTATTGTAACTTTATTGACACAGTGTTAATGAAACACACATACACAGAGGGTGGTACTGAAAGCTCAGTTCAGAGCCACAGAAGAGCTTTTCACAGTAAAACTACATTTTAGGTGTGGTTATAATAAATTAGCGTCCGTGTCTGTACTCCCTCTCCTGCTTCTCCACACCGGGGGCGTGCCGACCTTCGTCTACTGTAGCTAACACACCGACTATGGAGAAGTAGCTCACACAACCACACTTCAAAAACATCTGAAGTATCGTACTTCTGTACGGTTTAATGCAGGACTTTTACTTGTAGTGGACTATCCACTGGCTTCCTATCTCCCACCGGATCACCTACAAAATCCTGGTCCTCACCTACGAAGCCCTCCACCATCTGGCCCCCTCATACCTCACTGACCTCCTGTCCCCCTACCAACCCTCACGGTCCCTCAGATCCACCTCAGCCGGTCTCCTCTGCATCCACAAGTCCAAACTCCGCAGTTTTGGGGACAGCCTTCTCCAGGGCAGCTCCCAGGCTCTGGAACTCCCTCCCCCAAGAGATCCGCACCTCTGAGTCCCTCACCATCCTCCAGTCCCGCCTCAAGACCCATCTCTTCACCTCTGAGTCCCTCACCATCTTCCAGTCCCGCCTCAAGACCCATCTCTTCACCTCTGAGCCCCTCACCATCTTCCAGTCCCGCCTCAAGACCCATCTCTTCACCTCTGAGCCCCTCACCATCTTCCAGTCCCGCCTCTAGACCCATCTCTTCACCTCTGCCTATCTGTAGCCCCCTTTTCTTCTGTGACTGAATCTTGTTTTGCTTTGTCTTGTTTTCTTTTGCTTTGTTTTGTTTCGTCTTGTATTGTCCAGTTTTGTTTTACTTTCTAATCTAGCTCCCTGTAAAGCGACTTTGAGTCTATATATGAAAAGCGCTATATAAATTCAATTTATTATTATTATTTTCAAATGAATGCACTGGTTCTTTTACTAAAGTGAATGATCTGAATACTTCTCTCATCACTGCATCTCTACAACCTGTCAATCAGCAGAGAAACAGTACCAACAGCTGTAAAGTCACATCCGTTTTTATTCAGCAGACTGAGCATGTTCAACACACTGAAGCGAAATGACAATCTTGAAAGCTTGGCTCTGAAGTAGAAATCACAATCTGTAAACCCCAGCTAGCTACCAACTAGCGACAATCAACATTGAACGTGTTTTGTCAAAAACTGCTACAAATAAAAATAAAATTAAGAAAAACATACATTTAAGTTACACTGAGTGAGACTAAGAGCACAATAAAACTAAGACTTAAAACACTGACTTAAAACATGGACAGAAGGAAATTAGACCATCTGTCTCAGACATGGAGCCTGGTGTCCCGAGACCTGGTGAACATCAAGTCGAAATGCAAAGACCATACTGCGAGTACCGGGAGGAGCGGCGAGGGAAATACCCGTGGAACGTGGCTGCATTACGAGATCCAAACTAGGGCTGCAACTAACGATTATTTTCAAAGTGGAGTAATCTGTTGATTTTTTTCTCAATTAATGGATTAGTTGTTTGGTCTCTAAAATGTTAGAAAATGGTGAAAAAATGTGGATCAGTGTTTCCCAAAAAGCCCAATATGACGTCCTCAAATGTCTCGTTTTGTCCTCAACTCAAAAGATATTCAGTTTACTGTCACAGAGGAGAGAAGACACTAGAACATATTCACATTTAACAAGCTGGGATCAGAGAATTTTGACATATGTCTTAAAAAAATTACTCAAACCGACTAATCGATTGTCAAAATAGTTGGCGATTAATTTAAGAGTTGACAACTAATCGATTAAACGAGTAATCGTTGCAGCTCTAATCCAAAACAAAGCGTTTTGCAAAGTCTGTAGAAAATAATTTGGAGGCAGGCGCCACGCTGTTACACATAGAACAGTCAGTGTTTGTTTTTCCTCGTGACAGACAGTTGACTTCATGTTCATCAACAACAATAATAATACATTTGAGTTTTGACTTTCACACGTTTTTACTGATACTGTTCGCAGACACTGAAGGCCACCGCGCCTACCCCCAAACTCCAATGTCCCGAATTTCAGCCATTCTAATCTGGTCACGTTGTATTAAATAAACAACACTTGTGGAAAATACAGTGAAATCATTTACAGGGACTGCTTGAACATCGTTGGGACGATCGTTCTCAGTCAGTGTGTCGAGGTATATTAAAGCAGTCCCTCCAGAAAAGTTTTTTTGCGATTGTTGCGGGCAAAAATCCTTGATTATGCGGCACGTTTTCTTAATAAATGTGATGGAATATGCGGGATATTTATGCAATTTTATGCGATGAAATTGCGGGAACTTGCAAAAACTGCGGTTTGATGAAAAAGAGAAAAAAAAGTGATTCCCCCAACACTGTGTTCTCAGTAGGCGAAATTACATCACTTCATAATGTTCCCATGGCAACAGGGGAAAACGGCTGCTCTTGTGTGAAGTAAACGCAACATTTCTCAACTTTCTGCTGAGATATATGTGACTTTTTTGCAACGAAAATGCGGGGATTATGAAATCACGCAAGCCCCGCATATTTTGCGCGGAAATCGGCAATTTATGCGCCGAAAGTGCGGCGTATTTGAAAAAATGCGGCCCCCCCGCATAAATATGCGGACTTTGGCTGATTATGCGTTGAATTATGCGATCGCATAATCACGTTTTTCTGGAGGGACTGATTAAAGGATACATTGTGTGTAAATAAACAGTTTAAACTCACTACAAACACATATTTGAACACAGCCTGTCTCTTTTCCTTTGGCAAGCGGCCATTGTGTAATACAGGTTTTGAATGGTGCAGCCAGGGGTGTCGGACTGGGGGGGGGGAGGGGGACTGAGTACCCAGGGCCCTCGTGTGAGGAGGACCCAAAAAGATGCTAGAATGAACATCTGTGGATGCGGGGAGGGGCCCAGAGTGTTGTGCTACGCCCCTGGGTGCAGCCAAGCAGTTATTCAAAATTATAAAGCAACGGTCACTTTAAAGCAAACAGGTTTTCATTAAATGACATGGGACCTGACAGAAGGTGTACTGGACTGTTTAGAGTCCAGAAACAGCAGGTCCAATCCACTAAGCTTGGTAAATACACACAATAGTTGGTCTAAGAATCAAGAAGCAGAAACACACGGAGGGCGACGTACTGTTGTACATCATCTTATGTTGAGCTGCCTTTCTTTTTATTATTGTACTAATTATTATTATATTGCCTCCAGAGGAAGGTATGGTGCCTTTGATTGAAGGGTCTTTAACAGAATCTGTCCTTTATAAAGCTGTAGCCTGCTTCTGATTGGTTACTAAATGTATCGAAGGTCATCAGATCCGTCAAACAGGGCGTGAGTTTGACCTCTTGCTGTAAAAGCTGTTTTATAAGAAAGCTGTGCCTGTTCTTCTATCTGCTTTGGATGAGAACAAAGATGGTACTGTCTGATTTTTAGTTTCACTAAGTTAAAAAAAAAAAGCTTTTCATTGTCCAGCTGCCGGTGGGATGAGCGTCAGTTTCCCTTTAAAACATCAGCGTTGTTGGGCAAAGACCCAAGGGAAGAGCAGAGGATGTGTTGACATGTCGGGGGAACAACGATGAAAATCCTTTACTCTGCTAAAAAAATACTCTTAAAAATATATATAAAGAGTCTTCAGCATGTGGCCAACGGCGGGAGTCTGTGCAGTTGATCGACGGGTAAGTCAGCCTACGGTCTTTGAACGAGGCGGCTCTTCCCCTCCTCCTGTTCATTCAGCTTGAAGTGAGTGTAAGACAGGATACCTGCCAGAGTGCAGAGGATCCCCAATGCCTGAGTGCGAGGACACAAAGACAGGGAGAGAAAAGAGGGATTGGAGAAAAATAATTGTGAGGTTGGACCCAGAAAGTTGCCAGTTTAAATCATCAGAGCAGCCCAGTAAGACTCACCTGGTTCAGTGACAGCGGGTCATGAAAGAGCAGGTATCCTCCAATCAGAGTGATGCAGAACTTAAAATGACCAAACATGTTGTAGCTGCAAAATAGGGTCAGGAGAACAACAACAACACGTATGGACACCCATTGGGAATAATGAAATCTAATATCTAGAATAATAAGTGAAGACTAACTGAAACCCCTTAACTGTCCCACAAACCGTCTGAAGAAGTTCTGAAACCCTTTTTAGAGAAACCAAAAGACACCTTCCAGGAGACCAGAATCCCCCCCACAAGAAACCCTTAAACCCCTCAAATCCCCAAGAAAGACGACCAAAGTCCTCCTCGGTAAAGAAAACCTCAAGAACAGCAGAAATCTTCTCCAGAAGTTCTGAAACCCTTTCAAAGAAACCAGAAAGCTCTTCACCTAACTGTCAAATCTCCCAGAGACAAACACACACACACACACACACACAGAACCCCCCTCCCCCCAAAAAAGCCCTAAAACCCCTTAAATCCCCCATTAACGAGACCAAAAACCTCACCAAGAGGTTCTGAAATCCGTTTAAAAAGGTCAGAAAGCTCCTTACAACGCCCTAAAACCTTCCCAAGAACAATCAAAACCCCTTAAATCCCCCCCTTACCCAACAGAGTCCTTAAACCTCTTCAAGAAGGCCTCACACCTGCCAAAAATAACCTTGAACCTTACAGACGGAAAAACACGAGAAGCCTGTTAAACACGCTTCAGACCCCCAAAAGTCTCTTTGGGCTTGCATATATTGGAGGATACGTGACAGCCGAGGTGTTTCCAATGATCCAGTAGATGGACAGGTTGACCAGGAACGCCACCACACCCGAGAACAGCACCGTCACCTAGGCAACAAGAAGAGAACACCGTTACCCCGGCTGCACGACAATGTACAAAATCATCAAATAAAGCAAGTTGCATATTGTTCGTAAGTGTTTACTTACACGCATACAGTTTGGTGTGTGTGTGTGTGTGTGTGTGTGTGTGTGTGTGTGTGTGTGTGTGTAGTTGAGTCTGACCAGAGCAGGTAGAGACCAGGGTCCAAATATTCCTCCGTCTCCAGTCAGCGGCTCAAACACGGGAACGACGCAGAGCAGGAAGCCCGATGACAGAGGAGCCTGGCGGGACAGTCACTGTGTTAACATGTCTGTCATTACATCACATTATGGATTCATATAAACAGGCCGGTGTCCGAGTCGCAGTATTAATACAAACAGGCTACTATTACAGTCAAAGTATTCATATTCAGGGATGTCTTGAGCTGAGCTGCACTGTATCAGAGCCAAGGTATGCATCATTGATTTGTTTTGGTCAAGATCCCACATAAAGATCAATAAGTACTAAGTCAAGGCCCAAAAGAAGGGTAACAAATCCCTCATCAAGTCCTAGATCACAATCAACAAGCCCCAGGTAAAGACCAACAGGTCCAAAGTCAAGGCCAACAAGTCCCAAGTGAAGGGGAACAAGTTTCAAATAAAAGTCAAAATCAACAGGACCAAAGTCAAGTCCTAAGTGAAGACCAAGAAGTCCCAAATCAAGAACAAGTCCCAAGTGAAGACCAAAGATAAGTTGAACAAGTCCCAGGTCAAAACCAAGAAGTCCCAAATCAAGTCCTAGGACAAAACCAACAAGTCTCAAGTCAAGTCCCAAATCAAGAACAAGCCCCAAGTCAAGTTCTAAGTGAAGACCATCAAGTCCCAAGTCAAGTTCTAAGTGAAGACCATCAAGTCCCAAGTCAAGTTCTAAGTGAAGACCATCAAGTCCCAAGTCAAGTTCTAAGTGAAGACCATCAAGTCCCAAGTCAAGTTCTAAGTGAAGAACATTAAGTCCCAAGTCAAGTTCTAAGTGAAGACCATCAAGTCCCAAGTGAAGTTCTAAGTGAAGACCATCAAGTCCCAAGTGAAGGGGAACAAGTTTCAAATAAAAGTCAAAATCAACAGGACCAAAGTCAAGTCCTAAGTGAAGACCAAGAAGTCCCAAATCAAGAACAAGTCCCAAGTGAAGACCAAAGATAAGTTGAACAAGTCCCAGGTCAAAACCAAGAAGTCCCAAATCAAGTCCTAGGACAAAACCAACAAGTCTCAAGTCAAGTCCCAAATCAAGAACAAGCCCCAAGTCAAGTTCTAAGTGAAGACCATCAAGTCCCAAGTCAAGTTCTAAGTGAAGACCATCAAGTCCCAAGTCAAGTTCTAAGTGAAGACCATCAAGTCCCAAGTCAAGTTCTAAGTGAAGACCATCAAGTCCCAAGTCAAGTTCTAAGTGAAGACCATTAAGTCCCAAGTCAAGTTCTAAGTGAAGACCATCAAGTCCCAAGTCAAGTTCTAAGTGAAGACCATCAAGTCCCAAGTCAAGTTCTAATTGAAGACCATCAAGTCCCAAGTCAAGTTCTAAGTGAAGACCATCAAGTCCCAAGTCAAGTTCTAAGTGAAGACCATCAAGTCCCAAGTCAAGTTCTAAGTGAAGACCATCAAGTCCCAAGTGAAGTTCTAAGTGAAGACCATCAAGTCCCAAGTCAAGTTCTAAGTGAAGACCATCAAGTCCCAAGTCAAGTTCTAAGTGAAGACCATCACGTCCCAAGTCAAGTTCTAAGTGAAGACCATCAAGTCCCAAGTCAAGTTCTAAGTGAAGACCATCAAGTCCCAAGTCAAGTTCTAAGTGAAGACCATCAAGTCCCAAGTCAAGTTCTAAGTGAAGACCATCAAGTCCCAAGTCAAGTTCTAAGTGAAGACCATTAAGTCCCAAGTCAAGTTCTAAGTGAAGACCATCAAGTCCCAAGTCAAGTTCTAAGTGAAGACCATCAAGTCCCAAGTCAAGTTCTAAGTGAAGACCATCAAGCCCCAAGTCAAGTTCTAAGTGAAGACCATCAAGTCCCAAGTCAAGTTCTAAGTGAAGACCATCAAGCCCCAAGTCAAGTTCTAAGTGAAGACCATCAAGTCCCAAGTCAAATTCGAAGTGAAGACTATCAAGTCCCAAGTCAAGTTCTAAGTGAAGACCATTAAGTCCCAAGTCAAGTTCTAAGTGAAGACCATCAAGTCCCAAGTGAAGTTCCTTGTCAAGGCCAACAAGTCGCAAGTCAAGGGGAACAAGTCCCAGGTCAAAACAAAGACGTCACAAATAACGTTCTAGGTCAAGACCAGTAAGTCATAGTAGCAGTTTAACCAGAAAGCTAAACTGTCAGCATAAGGTGGTGTAGACTGTGTGGCACCGTAGCAGAGAAAACAAACTGATATGACTCTCTAGTATATTGAGTACTAAGTGACCCTGGTACTGTTACATTCACTCACAATATCATTTGCAGTTACAGTATCATTGTTAAATTATTAGTCATACCTGATAGTACAGAAGCTGCATGGAGTTCACCTGGAGCTCATGTTGTTTAGCTCCCACCCACTGAGAGAGAGAGAGAGAGAGAGAGAGAGAGAGAGAGAGAAATATTTATTTTATTCTTGTTAATTTTAGAGCCCGACCGATAAAGGATTTTTAAGGCCGATATCGATACAAATATTTGGTGATTTAAAAATCTGATATAATCGGCCGATATATATAATAAATATCCAGAAACGCGTAACAAAACATAAACAGATTTCCCTAACATTAGTTATTTGTAGTTATTTATGAGTCCTCACTAAATAAACAGAGGAACATCAAAATATATTAAAGTTCTGATAAATAAAATGTATAAAAATAAAAACTTAAGATCTGAAACTTAAAGGGTTGAACACGAGTGTTGCCAACAGGGGCATCGTAGAGCGCCGTGTGTGTGTGTGTGTGTGTGTGTGTGTTGTAGAGCGCCCTCTGGTGGACAAACGATGCAACGCCAACACTCACAACACGGTTGAAGGGGGTTTTGTCCGTTTTTATTTCACTTTTTAAATATTCATTTATCGGCCATTACAAATGCCGATACCGATAGTTTAGAAAATGCCTAATATCGGCCGATAATATCGGCCTGCCGATACATCGGTCGGGCTCCAGTTAATTTCACACAAACCACTCTGTCTTTCTTGTCTCCGAGACGTTTTGTTTGTCTGTATATTTACTCACCACTTGGTAAAGCGACGTCACCAAAACACCCAGCGTTGCAAACACCGTCCCCAGCAGGTTGAACCTCACATCAAAGTACGAATTCAACATCACCCCTAACGTGATGGGCACCTGGAGAAGCAGACAGGTAAGACGTTCAAAACAACACAGGCATCTTTTTACAGCTCATCACAATGTCACAAATTACAGAAAGCTTTTACTGCAACACAACGGGGTTGGGCGGCGGAACTCCAGACGACTACGGCAACAGCTTTAACCAGCTACTAGGTTCAGATTACTGCAACAGCAAAAGGTCATCAGCTCTCTACGGCTGTCCCGAACATCTCTCTCTTTGGGCTTCGAAGCTTCTGTACTAATCAACAGCGCCGGTAGTGGCGGCCATGGAGGGCTGGGCAATATATTGATATTATATCGACATCGATATATACGGAAGCCGAGAACGGCCATGGATTTTTATTTTTATGCACTGTTATCTCGTGATAACGACTTATTTCTTATCTCGATATAACAAAGTTTGTTTTCTCAAGATAAGAAATTAATTATTTTGTTATCTCGATATAACAAAGTTTGTTTTCTCCCACTAATCCCACTAAGACACCCTTCCATTTAACCCGAGGAAGGGGCTCCATGAGCGGATAGAGGTCTGCCGTTTCTCCCTCCTTCATAAAAAAATAAAAATTCATAATCCGTAGATATATGAGACTAGATATCACTATTGTTGTTTATGTGTGTGTGACGTGAAAAACTGTAACTGGGAGAACAACGATCTGGTACGAGTTCACGGGTAGTAAGTTTGACTGCCGTTCCAGGGCACTTTCACGAGTAGAAGGTTGTGAAAACACGAGTTACGGGTCGCCTGGAACGCAGCATCACACCGTCTCAAAACACACTAACAAGTCCGATCGGCGGTTACACGGCTGGCCACCGGAGCGTGACGTCTGGTTGCGTTTCTCCAAAAGTTGAATCTGTCTTAACTTTATTACAGCATTGATGGAAAAACAAAATAAAAACTGATCCAGTCCTAAACTTTCCTCACCAGTGTCAGTTTAATCTTAGTGGAGAAGGTCTTCTTGTAGTAGGTGGTCTGGATGAGGATGATGACGGGCGTGGTCATGGCTTTAGCCAGCTGGTACGTTCCTATTGAGTTGTTCTGCAGGGAAAGGTTGGTGAAGGCCACAAACCCACAGAAGCTGAGAGCCAGCCACACAATCCTGCGAATGGGAATGCTTTTCGGAGAGAAAATGTCCATTTTGTTACAGATGTAGAGTCCCAGCCAGGTGACCACAAAGTGAACGAGGGTCAAGGTAATGTTGGGGAAGCCATAGTGCACGTAGATCCACTTGTTGATAAAAACAATGCAGATGGAGGACAGCAGGTTGACCAGCAGGCCGGCGATGATGCGCCTGTTGGATGAGAAATTGAACAGCGTCCCAGCCATGGTGATGGAGGTCTCCTAGCTTAGCTTAGCTTACCCAAGCCGAGCTTTGTTTAAATTAGCTGAGATAGTTGTTCACACTGCAAAAACAAGAGAAACTGAATGTTAGAAAGTCAAAAAACTTTATGTTCAAACTCTTAACATGATCAATTTTTTTGTTATGTCATTATTATGTTACGTTTACAGTCGCTTTATGTAAAAGCTATAGTGCAAAACTGCTGTGTTTTCAACATACCCACGTGTGGTAGTAGTTAAGTACAAAAGGAGCAACACTACAATATAAAATACTTTGGTACAAGTAAAAGTCCTGCATTCACAACTAAGTACATAAGTATGGTCAGCAAAATGCAGTGAAGGTACCAAAAGTAGAAGTACTCATTGTGCAGCATACTTGCCCATTTTAGTGTTATATTATTCTTATATTATTTAAGATGAATTACTGTGGAAGCAGCATGTTTGTGTTAAAGCTGGTGAATGTAAAGCTAAGATTAACTACTTTATATACTGTTGGCAAAGGTGGAAATTACATCTACTCAAATGCTGTACTAAAGTACACATTTGAGGTACTTTATTGTTTCTCCCTCAATACATTTCAGAGGGAAATATTGTACTTCTAACTCCACTACATTTACAGCTACAGTTAAAAGTTACTTTAACAAGTTAGAGGAGTTTAGAAAATATGATACAAGTAGTTTGCATTAGCGTCACTTCCACCATTGTATAGCATAAGAATGCTGCTTAATTAGCAATATATGGGAGTAAAACGCAATAATAATGATAATAATTTAACACTGAATTGGGCAATTTTGCTGGCATTATGTGTGTTGTATGTAATACAACCGCATCTAAAATATAGTGGAGTAACAATAAGTATAAGGTGGTAGCCTAGAATAAAATGGTTATTCTCAAGTAAAGTACAAGTACCTCAAATGAATACTTACGTCCAGTATTTGAGTAAATACTTCATTACTTCCCACCAACTAACTAGTAACAACCTATGGTAACAACACAGGTAGGGGGACATTTTGCAGTAAAATATCAGTTTTTTTTTAATTAAGTTTGGCGAGTCAGTAATGGAACTAGAGGTTAACCCGTAAATGTTATTGTTGGTTAACACGGAATAATAGTTTTAACGCAACATAGTTCCGTCTATTTATGTCTGTCTCTCTGCCTGTCCGTCTGTCTTTCTCTCGTTCTGCCACGCAATAAGAAAAGTTTACCTGTGGTCTCCATCTTTCCATCTGTCTCCCCTGCTTCTCTCTCTCTCTCTACCTGTCTCGCTCCGGCCAAACAAACACGCCGTGAGGTAGCGTCTCTCCCACGGCAGTCGAAGCTCCAGTCCCGGCCTTAAAAGTGACGAATCACCGCTACCGTCCAGGAGGATTTTCTTACTCGCTCTCCGGCAGAACACAGCCGTGATTTCTGGTTACACACATAGACAGTATATATGTTACACACCGGCCTGTGTGTTCCTGTTTCCTCCGTGCGTAACGTCGTTTAACGTGCGTAACGTCGTTTAACGTGCGTGTATTGAGCAACGGCGGCCGGTAGCGGACTGGAGGGGGAAGCACAGCAGAGATAATCTCTATGACAACAGATGACTCCCTCCACACAGAAACCTGCGACAGCTAAATCCAGACAGGAAAAAATATATGAAAATATACTGTAGATCAGGGGTCTTCAACGTTTTTCAAGCCAAGGACCCCTTAACTGAAAGAGAGATGGAACAGGGACCCCCTACTACATATATTGTCTAAAACGAAATTGCATATCGTCACCTTCCTAAAATAATGGCCTAAGTCATTTTTTGACAAAAATGTTTTTTTTTTTGTTTTTTTTGCCTAAATCATCTCCCCATGGTGCTGGTTACCTCTGGTAAAATTGCCTACATCCTCAGTTGAACCAAGGGGCCAGGCTTCTCTCCTCAGAGTGAAGCCTCCTATGGCGCCATTTTGATGCTAATAAGCCATCACCCCCCGTTAGCATCCCATTGACTGCCATTCATTTTGGCGTCACTTTGACAGCCAATAACTTTACATTTGAAGCGTTTCAAGACTTCATTTGTCCGTTGTTTATTTCTAAAGAAACACGACAATGTATGAAAGGCTCCGTTACCTTGTACCTCACGTTATGGCTCCGTAGCAGACGTTTTTATAAAGATAGGCTAACGGTTGGGTCATAACCACGAGACTTCCTGTCTCATAGTAGAGGAATTACCGTATAGTACAGGAGAAGCTCGCAGGCAGTTTGGACTTACATTAGCTGTTTAGTTTAATTACTAATGTTAACTAGCATTTTAGTTATCAGTAATTAGCCTGTGCCTATGTTATCTCCTTACATATACCTACGCTCTCCGTCTCTGATAGATTGGGAATGATTGAGATTTCTCTTGGCACAGCTACCAGAAGACTTACAACGTTCAGACACGTTGCTCACGTCACAACTACGGCGGGAATCTCAGTTTGAGGCTGCGCAGTAACGCTCAGTAACGCTCAACCATCACCGGAAAAGTGCTGGTAATAGACTTCACTTCACGGCAAAAACAGCGGAGTGACTGGGTCCATATTATATATATAGGTCTATGAGTTGAACAGGTCATGTGATTCTACACCTTTAGTATAACGGCCTTGATGTCAAGCGTGTGACTTAGGCCGTTCAGTTTTTTTGTGTTTTCTGAAAAACCTGACAAAATGACTTGACAAAAATTATAATTTTTTTGCCTAAATCATCTCCTCATGGTGCTGGCTACCTCTGGTAAAATTGCCTACATCCTCAGTTGAACAGGTCTTATGATTCTACACCTTTAGTATAACGGCCTATATAATGGCCTGTATAATGTCAAGCGTGTGACAGGCCGTTCAGTTTTTTTGTGTTTTCTGAAAAACCTGAAAAAATGACTTAGGCCATTATTTTAGGAAGGTGACGATATTAAACTGAGCCTACAATAACGTGTAGGGCGGCCTAAAGCCTCTATCTTCTTTTTTTTTTGCATATAATACTAAGCTGTTACGGTGAAATAGCCTAATAATTGCTGGCATTATTTTATAAATCAAATTATTTATATATCTGTGGATGGCTACCTTACCCATAGTCCAGTCAGCAGTGGGGATTTGTATCTGCTAATAATATATTGGATTCATGTTAAGATTTTTTTAATTTTTGAAAACAAATTTAAAAATTAATTATTTGGAGGCCCCCCCTGCATTGACTCCGAGGACCCCCTAGGCGTCCCGGACCCCCCTGTTGAAGAGCCCTGCTGACTGTAGATAATAAAATAATAAAATATCACAGTTAGGACTTATTGTGTCTTGTATAATGTGAACATTTTCTATTTTATTTTTTTATTATTATTGCTCTGCATGTTTATAAATTATCTTAATAACTTTGTAATTTTAATCCTATATTCTCTTTTTTAGAGGGGAATTCTCACTATTTTCTGTATTTTTACAAATCAAAATAAAATAATCCTACATTTAAAAAACATTTTTAACAATGACTTTTTCAAACGACTTTTAGCTACTTGTTACCAAAGACTTGTAACGTAGTATTTGTACAGGTTTTACATCTATGGCAGGGGTCTTCAACGTTTTTTAGGCCAAGGACCCCTTAACTGAAAGAGACACGGAGCAGGGGACCCCCTTCTACATATATTGCAAAAAATTAAGTTGCATATTAAACTGGACCTACCCTAACATGCTGGGTGGCCTAAATCCTTTTTATATGCCTTTTATGCATAGCATACTAAGCTATTAAAATAATTGCTGGCATGCTTTTGTAAATCATGTTTTATTGTTAAACATACATGTGGCACAGTAAATTCTCAGGATGAACTGTGTATGGCCTCAGTGACTACCTTACCTATAGGCCAGAAAGCCTGTCATCAGTGGGGATTTATATTTGCTAATAACATGTTGTTAGGACTAAAAATTAACAATAATTTGGAGGCCCCACTGCATTGACTCTGAGGACCCCCCTAGGGGTCCCGGACCACCTGTTGAAGATCCCCTGATCTATGGGATTTCCTCCAGAGTGCAGTAACACCGACCGACCTGAGGGGGGCAGCAATGAGCCGCACAGCAGCCAGTCTGCCGGGAATTCTAAAGAAAAGAAAGAAGAAGAAGTAGAAGACTCACGTTAGCCTCGTGAAGCGGGAATTGACAGCCCGCTACCATGGACTGGTAAATTACATTTCATAATTTTTTTTCAAACTTTAATCAGCTTTGTCACCGGTAGTCATATTTCTAGCTCTGTATGTGAACCGTCGGCTCGTTATTTAGCCGGCTAATGCGGTACTTTACTGTGCTAGCTGGAGGCTAACGATGCCGTTCATAGTCAATGCGGATGCTAACCGGCTAATTTCTGGTTTGTGTTTTCTGTTGACATGTTTAACCAGAGCTGCTAATAACGTGTTTTTTCAGTCAGTAGTTGCGCTAACTACAGTCAGTGCTTGTTATTGATTACTCAAAGGTTAAATGAAATGCTATCGCCACTGAACAAACTACTAACAGCAGCTGTTTATTGTTGTTAGCTGCAGAAACTGCTTGCAAACTGTGTTTGTACTGTGTACTTTCAGGTGTTAATGAACAGTTAATCAACTAGCTATTGATGCTATTGTGATGGAAAGTAACTTAAGTACATTTACTCAAGTACAATTTTGAGGTACTTTACTTGAGTATTTCCATTGCATGCTTCTTTATACCACTACTTCACTCATTTATTTATTAACTTGAACTACTTTGCAGATTGAGGTTATTATCAATACAAAATATAATCAACAAATACATTATGATGTATTAGATTTATAATATATACTACCCAGCAGTATAAAAAGTAATTAAAGCTACATCTTTACCAGCTGCAACGTTAAAGTGATTAACACATAATTATAATCCAATCATATAATATAGTATATTGTTCTGAAAATGGGTCATTCTGCATAATGAGTACTTTCACTTGTACTTCAAGTATATATTTGAGCCTCATACTTTAGTACTTTTACTTAAGTAACATTTAAAATGCAGGACTTTTACTTGTAACAGAGTTACAGTGCTACTTTACCAAAGTAAAAGATCTGAGTATAATATATAATAATACATTGAAAGCAAAAAACTTCATCATCATCAACTCATTTTACAAAATAGTTTCACCTCCTTAAATCTTCATTAAATTATCAATAAAACACAAAATAGAAGTCATCCTCAATTGCACCTGAATTGCATAACAAACATATTTTGTCAAATTCAGCTTTAGGCAAAGTTTCTCTACAACTGCTGTGTGTGAAGACAAAATTCAACATTGATACAGAAACAAACAAACAAACAAACAAACAACAACACTTCTTTGTTCCACAATGTGAATTCAGTGCCAGGGAGTCTTCGGAGTAGTATTTGTTGTGTAGTTTATACACAAACACGTAAGTACTCGTCTTGTCTTCCAGGGGTCAGAGTGAGCTGCTGTCTCCGGTGGTTCGAGATGAGGAGGTAACGGTCGCTGCCCGCCGGAGGAAGAAGGTGGCCTGTATCCTGAGAGAGAGAGAGAGAGAGAGAGAGAGAGAGAGAGAGAGAGAGAGAGAGAGAGAGAGAGAGAGAGAGAGAGAGAGAGAGAGAGAGAGAGAGAGAGAGAGAGAGAGAGAGAGAGAGAGAGAGAGAGAGAGAAACAGATTTCCCTAACATTAGTTATTTATGAGTTCTCACTCAAATAAACAGAGGAACATCAAAATATATAAAAGTTCTGATAAATAAAATGTATAAAAATACAAACTTAAGATCTGAAACTTGTTAAATTAGAGCTGTTCGATATGGGGAAAATCAAATATCACGATATTTTTGACCAAATACATAATAAATGTCGATATTGCCGTACTATTGTAGTGTTGACTATCGGTGCTTTCGCAAAATATTTTCACAATGAGATTTTAGATAAATAATCATCAATAATGTGGATATAAATGACTAAGTGGGGAAAAGGCAAATAACAGAACAGCTAGAACAGTCTGGTGACTTTTAGAAAATTACACTTTGCTGTAATGCAGCCTTTAAAACCAGGAAAAGACAAGACTTGTGTCACTTATATCACAATATCTCAAATTTAAGACGATATCCAGTCTCATATATAGATGTCAATATAATATTGATATATTGCCCAGCCCTACTTAAAGCGTAAAAAAACTTTATTTTTAGTAAATCTGTGTACACAAAGAATGTTGTCAATGCTGAGTTAATGTGTAGAGCTCCTGGAGACACTCGGAGCAAAGTCTCATGTTGTGTCGAGTCTTCTTAGTGGTTAAAAATAGATATTTTGAGGCTAGCATAAAAGTGCCCCTAGCTCTCCCATTCAAAAGACCATTTGACCCAAAAACAAGAACACGGTCAATCTTAAAAGTGGCGATTCCGTCCTAAATATGCTTTTAAACTGAAGTTTGACTCAACGTACATTCACAAAAAGACCCTAGGATGCATTTTGGCGAGAGTTACGCTTTAAAATTAATTATCTTGAATTATTTGAAGACATTACCGGTATTCAGTAATGATGTCAGAACTGTCAGTGTTGTTGTTGTTGTTGTTGTCGCCCTAACTGTTGGTCTCAGTCCCGTCACCCGGCAGTGGCAGCCCAGTTGCTTCCACAGCAACGCCAGCTCGTTCCCTGATGAGGAAACACTCCTGCTTCACTGTTCAGACAGGCTGGTAGGACACACACACACACACACACACACACACACCTGATTATTGATATCTAATATATCGAAGGTGTCCATATTTTACTAAATCCCCACTCTCACCTCATCTCTCTCTCTGTCTGTCTCTCTCTCTCTCTCTGTCTCTCTCTCTCTCTCTCTCTCTCTCTCTCTCTCTCTCTCTCTCTCTCTCTCTCTCTCTCTCTCTCTCTCTCTCTCTCTCTCTCAGTAACTCCCAGATTTCCGGATGTTTCCACCATTTTGGCTCCAGGAGGTCGAACGCCTCGATACACACACACACCCAGAAATGCCCTCAGCAGTATGGTGAGACACACACACACACACACACACACACACACACACACACACACACACACACACACACACACACACACACACACACACACACACACACACAGAAATGCCCTCAGCAGTATGGTGAGACACACACACACAAATCCCTCCTGTAGTTGCATCTTAAGAACAAATCTGTTCGTAAACAAGAAGTTTGTCAATCATGGCCTAAATAGAGAGAAGTTAAATCCATGATTAACTTTAAAATGATGTCTATGTGTGTAGAATTTGGATGACAGTGATTGGACCAACAGCATGTACATCTCCCCTGTTTCGGGAATGGATAACTCCAGCTTCTTCTCAGACGACACCGCCAACATTAGCTCAGCCCTACTAAAGGAGGACGACCCTGGCGAGGCCGGTGAGTGAAACAAACGCTCCCAAGCCCACTCTTCTTACTGTGCAGTGTTAGTTTTCACAGCACTCCCGTTAACGCTGTGGTTTTTAAAAAAATCTTTTCAGCGGCTGCCAGTCTTTTCCCAGAGTTCCTCGCCTCGCTTCTGAAGCACTCTTCCTCCGCGGTGTTTGAGCTGCTTGATGAATACCAGACACTTTGCCAGGACAAGGTAGGCTTTGTATTATTATACATGTTAATTAGTGAGCTTCACAGGTGCTGGTGGGTGTATTTACCTTTCGACGGTCCAGTCTTTTTGCTAAGCTAACCAGCTGATAACTGTAGCTTGATATTTAGCGCACAGTCTTCTCATCTAACTTGTTTACGTCCCAAAATGAACTATTCCTTCAAGTACAAAGCTGGAAGCAAGACGTGCATAGCTTAGCATAAAGACTGGAGGCAGGGGGAAACGGCTAACCTCGCTCTGTCCCAGGTTTAAAAGTACACGTCTGACGCTCGCTAATTAACTGACTGCTCAGTTTAATCACTCACCGTCGGTCCATCACCGTGTTTAAGGTGGACGTACTGCAGTCTGTGGTCCTCAGAGCGGGTCAGAACAGTAAGACAGCAGGAGTCCACTGGCTGCTGCAGCAGGAGAACTGCACCTGGAGACTCATCACGTCACTGTACAGGTACCTGTCTGACTGATCGTACCCGTACTTGTCTGTCTGTCTGTCTGTCTGGCTGTCTGTCTGTCTACTTGTCTCTGATCATCCGTCTGTTTCTGCAGGGACCGGATCCAGCTGGCGCTGGAAGATGATATCATGACAGACATGATTGTGAGTGACAGTTCATGAGACTTTCAAACACAGGCACACACTCTTGGAAACAGTTGCTTACCAGGGTTAGAGTTAGTTATTCATTGATTAGTTGTCAACTATTAAATTAAATGCCAACTATTTCAATATTCGATTAATCGGTTTGAGTCATTTTTTTATGAAAAAAGTAAAAATTCTCTGATTCCAGCTTCTCAAATGTGAATGTTTTCTAGTTTCTTCACTCCTCTGTGACAGTAGTCTATATCCACGACGTTCCACTTGTTACCTTCCTCTGTCTCTGTGTTGGCGTTCTAACCTCCGGTGGATTTCTGAGGACTCTGGTTAACTGCTCCTCAGATCTCTGCAGGGTAAATCCAGACAGCTAGCTAGACTATCTGTCCAATCTGAGTTTTCTCTCGCACGACTAAAACTACCTTTGAACGTACACATGTTCCACCAAAACAAGTTCTTCCAGAGGCTATTTTGTAGAGGCACCGTGGCTCCATCCAAGACAATTGTGATTGGCTTAAAGAAATGCCAACGAACAAGAGCATGTTTTACTCCCATCCCGGAATGTTGTATTGACTAGCCAGACCCTCCTCTGCAGCGCTGTGGAGGAAGGTCTGGCAAAGCGAGACTACTGTGACAGTAAACTGAATATCTTTGAGTTGTGAACAACACAAGACATTTGTCGTCTTGTGCTTTGGGAAACACCGATCCACATTTTTCACAATTTTCTGAAATTTTGTAGACCGAACAACTAAAAACTCTGTGACAGCATAATCGACAATGAAAATAATCCTTAGTTGCAGCCCTACACCTAAACTTAATACACACACACACACACACACTCTTAACAACTCCTCCTGAATACACTGACCTGAAGCATGAATTGAACGCTGTAAAGATGAAGTTGTGTTTGTGTCTCTGTGTCAAGGTTCCCAGTGAGAGTGAGAAGGTTGTGGTGGAGCAGCTTTTCCAGCGGGATGCCATCATACGTCAGAGTCAGGTGTGTACATTTACACTGGCTGCTTTTTTCCTCCAGCTGCCTACACTCGCAGTGAACCAAAGATTAGATGAACACAATCATTCTGCATCAGGACCCGGAGATAACATCAACTGGAGGCAACTGTTAAATAAAGTTTGTTTTTTTGTGTTTCAGCTGGTCGTTGATTGGCTGGAGAGCATTGCCAAGGATAAGATTGGAGATTTTTCAGATAATATAGAATACTATGCCAAAAATGTCTGCTGGTGAGCTCCTGTTTGTCTGTTTTTTTAAAATATCAAGTATACAGTTATGTGTATTCAGATCATCAGTGAGTTCCTGCTCACGTAAAGTGTGTGTGTGTTTTTTTAAAAAATTTTTTAGGGAGAACACACTCCATTCGCTGAAGCTGAGGAGAAAGAGCGGCACTTCCTTCACTGTTCCTCTGGTCACTGAGCTGGTAAGGCTTGTTGCCTGGGCAGTAGTCTGAAACAGGAGTACATTTGCAGGATAAAGCCTGACATCCTGTCCCTCCGCTCTGTGTGTTGCCTTTTCGTTTGCTCATAATCCCTTCGCTGCCGTCTATTTTACAGGTGAGGCGCAGTTCATCTCGTTCATCTTCTGTGTGTGTGTGTTTGTGTGTTCAGGACCCAGACGCTCCTTTCAGGCAACAGCGCCCCCTGGCTGACCTGGACAGAGAGGATGACGCCCGACTGCTGAAGAACCTGTTCAGCCTGATCAGAGCGGGGATGACCGAGGAGGTAGAGAGCGGGGAGGCAGGGGCACAAATTAGGGTTTCATCCTGTTATTTAAAGGGCCGTGATTGGTTGTTTTTGTCATTTTGCTTTAACCATGGCGTGTGTGTGTGTGTCTTTGTGTGTGTGTGTAGGCTCAGAGGCTGTGTAAGCGCTGCGGTCAGGCCTGGAGAGCAGCGACTCTGGAGGGCTGGAAACTCTACCATGATCCCAACAGGACCTCAGGTGATCTCTGACCCCAATGTGACCCGAGTGATGAACACGAGTTTTCTTGTTTGCAGTCTGTAAGTGTGTCTATTAACCCGTCACCAACCAAGACTTACCTCTCTCCCCTCTCTCCGCAGTGAATATAGAGTTGCAGCCGGTTGAAGGAAACCCTCAGAGAGGAATCTGGAAGGCCTGCTGCTGGAGAATGGCAGAGGAGGTAAAACACACACACACACACACACACACACACACACACACACACACACACACACACACACACACACACACACACACACACACAGTACTTGAGCAGGAACTCACTGATGATCTGAATACACCTGAATACACATAACTGTAGAGGAACAGTGAAGGAAGTGCTGCTCTTCCTTCTCAGCTTCAGCAAATGGAGTGTGTTCTCCCTAAAAAACACACACACACCTACCTACCTGGAGCGCACACACACACACACACACACACACACACACACACACACACACACACACACAGTAAATCTGATACTGTGTACAGTGTGCAAATAAAACAGAATGATTGATTACAGAATGAACTATAAAGAATTACGTTGCACTGTGTATCAAACTGTTGGCCAGACAGTTTATTTACTTATTTGTAATATTTACACATGATCACAAAACCACCGCTGTTTGTTTTAAATGTAGGAAGTGTTTTCTTCTTCAGAACAATCTGCACACGGTTACGTTTTGTAAAAAGACATCAAAAGGAACAAAACAATTCGGCGTTAACTTGCTGTGTGTGTTTGTCTGTTTTAGGAGCAGTTAAACAGATACGAGAGAGCGATCTACTCCAGCCTGAGTGGAAACCTCAAACCGGTAATATAACGAGTTCACATTTTTGCGTCTTCATGTGTGTGGGATTCTGTTTGTGTCTATGTTATTAATGATAGGACTGATTTTTTTTAATTTCTTTTGTGCATCTTCGACTAGATTTAGGACCAGAAGTCAGTCGGTGTTTGATAGCACGTTTTTAGTTTTTTTTTGTATTAATCTATGAATGTTTTGTCTATAAAGTGTCGAGACATAATGGCAAATGCCTGGGCTGGGTAAACCCCGCCCCCATTCTGCTGGCGATTTGATTTCGCCCTGCAGATCAGGCTGGAAACCTGCACGTTTAATTCTCCTGCTTCAGTTCACAATTTTGCGGGAACCAATCACAAACTGGCTTATCCACCTGGCGCGCTATTGGCGGGTTTAACACGATGATGATAGAGAAGCGACCAAGCAGCTTCTTGTTTACATTCAACATGGCGGCCCCCGAAGCGCAGCAACCCGTTGATGTCGCTGCTACGTCACCCGGATCGTTGCTCTGATTGGTTGAAGGACTATCCAATTGCGTACAGAGTCATTTGAACTATGCCCGTTGGTCCCGCCTCTTGTGCAGAGAAGATACAGAGCAGACTCTATTGAGCTTGGTCTGGTGATAGCCAGACTAGCAAATGCCGAGAGTCCAAGGTGAAATCTGCTAGTCTGGTTTTGTCTGACCTACAGTCCAAAACCCAAAGATATTCAGTTTGCGAAAATACAAAACAGAGAAAAGCAGGAATTTCTCACATTGGAACCAGAAAATAATTTGGAGTTTTTGATTAAACAACAACAACAATAGTAGTTGCAGATTAATTGTATGCTAATCCACCCGATGAGAGTAGGTATACACTAACTTTGTGTGTGTGTGTGTGTGTGTGTGTGTGTTTGTGTGTGTGTGGGTGTGTCAGCTCCTGGCGGTGTGTGAATCATGGGAGGATTGTGTGTGGGCGCACTTCAAAGTGATGGTCGACTCGCTGGTCGAAAAGGAACTGATGTCATCAGGGATGGCCCACCAGGAAATGGAGACGCTGCCACGAGAATACCTGGAGGCCAAGTACGACACACACACACACACACACACACACACACACACACACACACACAAATATACAGTAGCAGTAACAAACACACCTTATATCTCTGATGATTTCACTGTCTTTCTCTCTCTTTAGTTGGACGATGGAAAAGGTGTTTGAGGAACTTCAGGCCTTAGAGTTGAAGGTGAAACTCGCACAATAACTGAATGTGATTGGTGAGTCACAGGACTGAACACACACACATAAAACCAGCTTCTTTCTGTGTGTGTGTGTGTGTGTGTGTGTGTGTGTGTGTGTGTGTGTGTGTGTGTGTGTGTGTGTGTGTGTGTGTGTGTGTGTGTGTGTGTGTGTGTGTGTGTGTGTGTGTGTGTGTGTGTGTGTGTGTGCAGAGGGTGTTGGAGGAGACAAAAGAGCATCACCATGTCATCCAGAAGTTTGTCATCCTGGGAGACCTGGACGGTAAGACACTTCTGACCCCTGAAGAGGAATCTAATTTGAGATCTGCTTTTTAACCAACACAGGAAGGAAAAAAAAGAATACATTAATATTATTAATACAGTTTTCACTCCAGCTTAAAGATGTACTTATAACCCCAAAAAGACTGCTTCTATCCATAAACCTTAGCCATTTTCTCTCTCTGTGTCTCTCTCAGGTCTGTTTGAGGAGTTTTCTGATTGGCTGACAACCTCTAAGCCCCTCCCCTCCCACCTGCTGCGTTTCATGACTCACCTGCTGCTGTTTTTCCGCTCTCTGGGTTTGGCATTGAAGGTAAAGTAGATGAATATGTCACAGTTATTACATCAGGATAAAGATGTACCATCTCGTTTTCAAAGAGGGGGAAGAAGTCCACCACTTAGTTCCAGACTGGAATATTTTTACTTTAACTATTGGATTGTTGGCGTGAAATTTTCGTACAGACGTTCATGTTCCCCTCTGGAACAATTGTAATTACTTTGGTGCAAAACTTTTCATCTAGCACCATCATTAGAAATGTTGACACGGTTTCGAGTTGTGTTTTTGTATCTTAAGAATCAGAGTCCGTGTGTTTATTCAGATTTAGGAAGAGCCAGACCCACATCCAGATGTCGGGTCTGACCCACATCCAGATGTTGGGTCTGACCCACATCCAGATGTTGGGTCTGACCCACATCCAGATGTTGAGTCTGGGAACTCACCATTGTTCAGGGCTCAATCCAATAGGATATAGGATAGCGCTACAACCAGGCAGAGCAACGCTAGTTGATGGATTAAACTTTTGCGTATCCGGTCGGCAAAACTCCGAACACATCTTCCTTTTTTAAGAATGACTTCAGGGCCGTTCTTTGTTCTTTTCTCCAAAGAAAAGCTTAACTCAAGTCTTCCAGAAGGCCGCTGTTCGCCAGCAGCAGCCATGTTCTTTGTTTTCAAGTAGCAGGGAATTCACGCAGAACCGTCGCAACTCTGCCGTCATTTTGTTAAGCCCCCCCCACCGACTCCATACGCGATGTGATTAGAGTTTGTTTTTTCCAGCTCGCAAGCCAACGGAGAGTTGCTAGACGACCCTGGCTGCAAATTACATTTGCTGCCAATAGGGTTGCGTCTAGATTTCTAGGCTAGGTGATGACCTGCTTACCTGTTTGTGTCTCCACCTCTTTCTCGCTCTCCTCAGGAGGAGGTGTGTGTGGATGTGCTGAAGGCGTACGTCTCCCTTCTGGTTCGGGATCAGCAAACTGACCTTGTGGCGAGCTACGTTAGCCAGTTACCTGCCGAGGTTGCCACCGTTGAGTACGCCGCTTTCTTGGAGACCGTCAACCAGCCGGAGATCCGCCCCCGCTGCCTGCAGCTCGCCACTGATGCCGGTAGAGATGGAAAATATTGGAAAACCGTCCACACTGATGCCGGTAAGACAGCAAACGTTATTACTCACTGACCGTTTGTTTGTGTAGGTCTGGATGTCGCTGCGATAACCAAGCTGGTGGTGGAGACTGTGAGAGAGAGAGACGAAACCGAGTTTACACACCACAACCAGACGCTGGAGATGGGAACTACAAAGGTACAGAGTTAAAAACAAACAATGACATTGTTCCACAAAAAACTATTGCGACAACCTTTTTTCCACTATAAAAAAAAGTAAACAATGAAAAGTGTTATAAACAGGTAAATAATGCCTTTTCAGGCAACTTTGCAACAGAAACGAACAACTTGTCGCCATGATAACTTAACACATCAAAGATGGTGACAGTTGTAGCTCCAGAAGACGTAAAATATTACAAATGCATGATTGATGATCAGATTTTATTGATGAAAACTAGATTGAAATGTCTTTAAACTTTTGCTGACTAAAACTAAAGAGTAAAACTAAATCAAGTGTCAAAATTAGCAACATAGTTTTTTTAGCTTGTATGTGTAGCGCTGGGTGGACTTACTGCGATGCTGTGCTCTGATAGGAGGACCTAAGAAAGATCGATGTCATCGATTGGCTGCTGTTTGACCCCGCCCATCGAGCCGAGTCCCTAAAGCAGTCCAACGCCATCATGAGGAAGTTTCTGGGTATTTTTTCTTTGTATTTGTGTGTATTTATCTATACATCTGGGATGTCTCGAAGTCTACCGTCACTGACAGTGAGGACCATGATGCATTGCGTCTGTCTGACTACATGTCTGTCTCTCTCTCTACAGCTGTGCAGAAACACGACGCAGCCAAGGCGGTGTTCTCTAAAGTTCCAGAGGATTCAATGAGGGAGATTTACTGCCAGTGGTCGGGGGCTGGTCAGACCACGTCTCTACCTGCTGAGGACGAGAACGCCATCAGAGAACACCTGTGTATCAGAGCCTACCTGGTCTGTCCCCTTTCTCTGTCTTCATCTTATAAATGGCATCAAGACTGATTTGTCCGTTAGCATAGTTATCATGCCTGTAATAATAATATGTTAAATGTAAAAATAATCAGTATGCTAAACCTTATACCAGCAATGGAGCTGCAGGGCTACTTCAGTCGGTTCTGCAGGTTTATGATCTGAATGTGTCTTGTCTCACAGGAAGCCCATGAGGCCTTCACTGACTGGTTCAACCACAGTAGCTCTGCGCCCCAGAAACCAGCACCTGCCCCTGAGGCCAAATTCACAGAGAGAGTAGCCAATGAGATGAGAGAAAAGGAGTACCAGGTACATACAGTGTACACACACACACTCACACTCTCTGTAGATAGTTTTTCATTTGAAAAAAATACTAATATTCATGTATGTATCATGCATTTTTTTTTATCAATACAGCTCATCTAGAATTATGAATAATTCGATATTATTCGGGGTCTCTGCCCAGTTACCAGTGTTGGAAAAAGTACTCAAATTTGTACTTAAGTAACAGTACAACAATAAAAAAAAATACTGTGTGTGTGTGTGTCAGGCCTCCCTGTCTGCCTGGTCGTGCCGTCTGGACGTTCTAACTGAAGATGTCAAAGAGAGAATCTACAACGTGCTGCTGTTCGTAGACGGAGGATGGATGATCGACAACAGACAGGTAGATGTTTACGACACATGAACTGTACATTTAGGGCATTTCCACTGCAGGAATTTTCCAGGGAATTAAGAAACTTAAAGGTGCTCTAAGCTATGTCATGCGTTTTTTAGGCTACAACATTTTTTTTTCACATACAGCAAACATCTCCTCACTATCCACTAGCTGCTTGTCCCCTGAACACACTGTAAAAAAACATCTCCTCACTATCTGCTAGCTGCCTGTCCCCTGAACACACTGTAAAAAAACATTCCTCACTATCTGCTAGCTGCCTGTCCCCTGAACACACTGTAAAAAACATCTCCTCACTATCTGCTAGCTGCCTGTCCCCTGAACACACTGTAAAAAAAACATCTCACTATCTGCTAGCTGCCTGTCCCCTGAACACACTGTAAAAAAATCACCAACAAAAACAAACTGCGCCAATCTTAAAAAACATAACAGTGTTCCAGCCAATAACCGACAAGAAGGATTGGGGGGGGGGGGGGAGAGCTAGCCTCCGTTTTGTTTGACAATACTTGAACAAGAAGTGACGTCACCCAACATCGCTTAGAGAACTTTTAACCTGTTTGGACTGAATTTAGTTCTCCAGGTGCTAAAAAAGGCCCTGTATGTTCCTAGATTTGTTCCTCTGGTCCCATAGTTCCTGGAACTGTTTGGTCGCAGAGGGCCATTTATAGAAGTGAGAAATTGATCGTTTGCATGTTTAATTGGTTGATAAATGGATTGGTTGGTTGCGGTTTCAGGATTCCGAGCCGGATTCAGAGCGCAGGCACCAGATGGCGGCGTTGCGCTCTCTGTGTCTGCCTCGCCTCACCTTTTTGCTGCTCAGCGTGCTGCAGAACTCCTCCAGACACCAGGAGGCGCTGCGACTCGCTGATATCATCTCATCTGACCAGCACCGCCTCTACCAGGTAACTAAAGCGATTTTATTGATCCTGTACGGGTTTTTTTCTGTATGTTCTGCAGTAAAGGATTTTTACATTTATCTTTCCGAACTTTTACTTTCAGCCGTTTGATTAATACGGACCCTGTTCTTTGAGGTTCTTGTTTCTTTCATTGATATTGTTGAACATGGTCTGTTTGTTTCTCTCCACAAATTCAGGTTTTCTCTAAAGAGGAGCTGAGAAGGTTTCTCCTGAAGTTGAGGGAGTCGTTGCTCGCTCTATTGGACCGAGGACTCGATCCACTGGGCTACGAGTTACAGACATGAACACAAAGAAAACACACACACACACACACACACACACACACACACACACACACACACACACACACACACACACACACACACACACACACACACACACACACACACACACACACACACACACACACACACACACACACACACACACACACACACACACACACACCGGAGCAGTGTTTGAATCACTGTTGTCTTTTTGTATTGTGTTAATCTTTTTATGCTAAATAAAAGCCTGTTTTTCTGTAGTAAACAGAACTTTATTTGAAGCAGTTCCTAATAATGCTGGTACTGTAGAGCTTTTACTCCTGCCAATCAAACTGCATGATAAGATTTAGTTTTTGTTTTTGTTTTAAAATGCTAACAGACTTCAAAGACTGTTTAACAGTTGGGATATGGGTAAGTACTGATTCCATAAAGTATGAAATTATCAGACTACAGTAAAAGCAACTAGAGAAAACGTTTTGTAATACGACGGACTATTAGGGCCACTGAATTAGCCAATTTATAATCTTACAGTGAAAAGTAATATTTTGAGATGACTGGGTGTCCAAGTTTTGAAAATGCATTTGTTTATTTCACAATTTTTCTTAATTGATACCTGGGGAAATTATCATGTAACAGCAGCCTTAGACAGGCTAAGAAGTAAGATAACAGATAAGGAACTATTTTAATAAGAAATTAGAAAAGCTGACATCAAAATAAACTATATATATTACGTTAGACTATATATATAAGAAAGAAGTCCAGTAGTGCAATTGGACACAGCGACATCAACGGTACACACATTATAGAGAAGCATCCAACAGGTTTTTGTGATCATTTTAAGGTACCAGAATCTGTAGTTGCAGGTAATACGTATCGGAGAGAAAAGGACATGAATGATGAAATAAATTAAACGATTTGGGATAACAGGAGCAGGAGTAAAAGAACATACTTGAGTGTTGTGAAAGGAAAGATGTATTAACCGATCGGGTCAAAGTGGACAAGGCAGAAGATGCTCGGTCAGCTTCCTAATGAGGACTGAACCGGACTGATGAGAAAAATCTGACATACTGCACACTGTGGGAGTTAATTTACTCCAGAAGATGGCAGTATAGTGCAACCATAGAAATAGAATAATCCATTGTATTTCAACAACATACAAGGATGCAGTGTCAGTGTTCGGCCAGCAGGAGCGCCACACGATGCCTGCAGCACCAGTGATGTTTATATTGGCTGGAGTCTATGGTCCGAAGGAACAACTGAACAGTATATCAACTGTCCGGTAAACTGGAAGATAAACGCCGTTGAAGGATATTATTTAATCAAGAGTAAAGGCCAAGGTAGGTTAATATATTAATAAAATGTGTAAATGCTATTACGCCAGGGTTAACATTAGCAGTAGCGAAAGTTAGCAGGTTGTTAGCAGTGTGCTAGCAGGCCGCAGAGCCTCGTGTTTTCTTGGCTGAATACAGCGGGACGGAGGAGCCGCGAGTCCGTCGCGGTCTCCTAACGAGTTTACGGTAAAACGAACAGGTTTCAACACAATTCATGATGCTTGAGAAACTTAAATTCAGAGCTTTTTATGGGCATACACTACAGGCTAAAACATACGTTTTCAATGTAGACGTTTTAGGCTATTTTGCTACCATAACTTGTCTTCTTTCAGACTAACGCTAGTATCTGTAACTTTGGGTTACTCCTAAATTTACAAAAAAAAGTTAGCGTTAGGTTGTTCTTCATTTGCAGATTTAAACATAACATTTAAAAAGAACTTGCAATACAAAAACCAAATTGTTTTAATGTTAAGTTGTATTGTAACGTTACACGTTATTAGGTTATTTTAGTGTCATGTACTGTAACGTTAACTATTTTACCTAAAAACGTGGCGAAATAGTTTTATTTTAATAAAGGTTGGCAGTGTTATCTGATTTGTGGATTGATAAAAATATCAACAACTAGCTAGCTAATATCAACAAAATGAAACAAGAACTTTGAATCTGACTTTATCCAAATGTTCACATTTCTGTTCTGGAAATGTATTAAAAATAGCGCATCATTTTGCATATTTAAACAAAAAATATTAAACTTGTAATACAAAAAAAAAATCGTCTTAATGTAAGTAATCAACTGGGGAAGTTTTAATGGTGATATTTGTGAGGTAAACTAACTATCAACTGTTGTGACACAACTGTTTGGTATTTAATTTGAGGTGATTTTAATATTATACCTTGTTGTAGGTAACAATACATTAAAACTGAGGACTGTGTTTTTAGCCTCCAAGCTAATATACAAGAGTAGGTTAGTAATGTTACCGTTGCCTGGTTACTGTATGTTTTTCAGGCAGAGATGCGATGTTTTTTGAATTTTAACGGTTACTCGTGGCCGTTATATTGTTGTAACGGCAACAACGGCAGTAATTAGCTAGCTTTAACATTTTAAAATACATAGCTGCCACGTTGAAGCAGCAGACAAACACACATCGTAACATCCACAGACTGACTGAAAGCGAAGTAAGAACTTTAACTGTTTTTTAAGTCCCGTTTGAACTAAAGTTTCCGCTGATTAATATTCCATTTATGTACGTGAACTTGTGCTTATTGTGTCCCGATCCTGACATGGTAAAAGTTAGCTATAGCTAGCTAAACCTGTCTTCATCAGATCAGTTAGTGATAGTAGTAGAACGTCAGAGAGAGACGGGACTGGAGGGCGGGAGCGGGACATGTCTGGGCATATTTTCTCTGCATGTGTTTGTGTTGTAATGGGAACTGCTCAGCTGCTGACTCATGCCGTTCGTCAGCTGTACGTGAACAAGTCGGTTTTTTTCTTCTTCTGTACAGTCATGTAGAAAGCTGCCCAGACATATTCACACTTATGGGGCCAAGCAGGGCTAAACCAGGCTAAACAAGCATGTGTTGAGCCTGGGCATGTTGTACCTAGTTCTAGGGCTGCACAATTAATCGCAATTTTATCGAAAATCGAAATATGAGCTAGTGCAATATCCAAATTGCAGGGGGGGGGTCCATTTTTTTCCCTCCAATTTTTAAAGCTTTTTCTGACTTTTTTTGTCACTTTTTTTAATTTTTTTTTTTTTAATGCTATAAAATAGAATAAAACACCCAAATTCAATGAAGAGTGTACTTACTTGTGAAGAGCATTGAATGGAACCATCCACGTTATTTTCTTTGACAATTTGGTTGAAAAAAACAAAACAAATTTGTGATGTAGAACATTTTTGAAAATGGGTCAAATTTGACCCGAGGACAACAGGAGGGTTAAAGGCAAAATATGTGTCAAACCATTCTTAAAGAAAGTGTTGTGGTGCTGCAGAGACGTCCTGGCCTACAGATCCTATCCTACAGACTAAAGAAACAATCTTTGTTTGGCACAGATCCATGCAAAAAAAATCACACTTCAATCTTTTTTAAATATATTTTTCGATGAAAATGAGAATAATGATACAAAAATGATCATTCCCTCCAATATCGTGAGTCATATCGCAATCGCAATATCAGTCAAAAATAACCACAATTAGATATTTTCCTAATATCGGGCAGCCCTACCTAGTTATTTTAAAAACTTTTCTTTTTGTACATTTTTGGGAAATGTGCCTATTTGCCACCATCTTAATTTTGCACAGTTTATATGAAAAATGTCAACTTAGTGTTTCCCAAAACGTTTTTTTGTGAGAAGAAACTAGAACATATTCACATTTAACAAGCTGGAATCAGAAGTTTTACTCTTTTTTTTTTTTTTTTTCATAAGAAATTACTGAAACCAATTAACAAAATAGTTGGTGATTACTGTAATAATTAACAACTAATTGATTAATCTTTGCACCTCTCTATATGTATGCAGAGATTTCATTCTGCCATATTTTTGTTGGTAATTTGAATTTTTTAAATATATCAAGTCAATTTGTAAATATTGTTTCACATCCTTATTGTATGTATGTGATAGATAGATATATATATATAAAAAAAAAAATTTATTCATCTTTTTATTACTCATGAATATATTTTAATCTTATTATATCTTTTAGAATTAAGCTCATTTACAAATGTGATTTGAGTCATGTGGAGTTGTTCTGATACTGATACTAGTATCGTAAATGCCTCCGTTAACTGCCTAAAATGCTGGTATCGATATCTGGTCTCTGTATGTATGTATGTATTTCTTCATGTTGTACAAAGGGTTTAACCGGAGTCTGGCCATACGTCAATAATAATAATATCACAACCATACAGGGATAGTAGTATATACAGCTGTCAAAAAAATATATAAATAATTTTATTTGTGGGTGTGTGTGTGTGTGTTGCACTATATCAGGAAAATATGCGATAGTGCTGTTGAATATTGCGATAATGATATTACTGTGTACTTACTTCTGCTGCTTTCAGTATTCTGCTAAAATGCAACAAAACTGCTTGTTGATTTGAAAACAATTAAAAGGAAATAATTTTCAATTTTCTTTTATTGAACAAAATGAACATTGAATTGAATATAAAAGTCGGGACTAAAAAAAATAATTTGTTTTGTCCACAACTCAAAGATATTCAGTTTACTGTCACAGAGGAGAGAAGACACTAGAAACATATATTCATGTTTTATTTATGAGGCTGGGATCAGAGAATTTAGACTTTTGTCTACTAATTGATTATCAAAATAGTTGCCGATTTGACAACTAACTAATTGGTTTAAACGATTAATCGTTGCAGCTCTGATATTGTGCAGCCCTGCTGGTATGCATCACATCTGAAGGCATGAGCCAGTTACCAGTTTCAAGGTATTCTGCGGTTTGAAAAAGTCCCAGTTTCAAACCCACTAAAAATTTTCCATCATGCCGTTTCTGCGGTATGAGCTGTTATTTATGAGTCATCGAGGACAGACTGTGCAGTTTAGAAACCCGTCTCCCTGCCAGTGTGTTTAAAAATAAAATGCACTGTGTTCATTGGAGAAAAAGTTTTTTTTAACCAGACATTTCAAAAATAATACATTTTTAAAGCTGTAATTCCAGTACAGTGAAACCGTGATACTTTTGCTGTCACAACCTCCAGGTCAGGATATTGTACTCCCGTGACTAAATGTCCCCGTCTGTGGCGGTCTGTAGTAAGGGGGTGTCTTAATGCTTCCCACAAAACATACATTAAAAACCAGATTTAAAATGCTTTTGGGTGGGATGAATTTAATTTGACAGGCGGCCCAAATAAATGATGCGGGAATATTATGCCAGATTGGATTTTTTTATCCACTTCCCCATTTTCCTTAAAGCCCGAGGAGGACAGTCCTGCTAAGGAAGCGTACTCAGATCAGGCCAGTGTCACATTCATGGTTTAGCCCTGTTGGCCCTGGTTATCAGTGGTTAGCAGTGGTTACCTACATTTTGACAGAGATGAGTCATCCTGGACTAGTCCCGGCATGTCTACACAGTTGTGTGATTAAATCAGCTGTTACTGTCAGTTCAAACATGAACACTCCACACAGCAGCTGACTCAGCCCTGACTGGCCCTGATAGGCCCAGCTAGTCTAGGCCAGGCCATCTAGACTGGTCTAGTCCTGACATGTCTGAGCAGGTCTATAAGAAGCTGCAGCTCTGATCCACTCTGACTGCACTTTATTGTTACTTTGCACAGGATGGACTGCTGATGCTGATAGGATCTACTCTTTATATACCGGTAAGACTTTTAATTCATCTGATTTATATCCCAAACTAGGGATGCAACTAATGAGTGTTTTCATAGTTGATTAATCTGTCGATTTATTTTAATTCTATAGTTGATTAATCTGTAGATTATTTTCTTTTCATAGTTGATTAATCTGATTATTTTCTGAATTAATCGATTAGTTGTTTGGTCTCTAAAATGTCAGAAAATGGGGGGAAAATGTGGATCAGTGTTTCCCAAAAAGTCCAAGATGACGTCCTCAAATGTCTTGTTTTGTCCACAACTCAAAGATATTCAGTTTACTGTCACAGGAGAGAAGAAACTAGAACATATTCACATTTAACAAGCTGACATCAGAGATTATTTTTCCTAGAAAATGACTCTAACCGATTTAATCAATTATTAAAATAGTTGCAGATTAACTTAATAGATACATGATGCATAGCTATATGCTAGGAAGACTGGTTGATAACTGACAAATAACTTCCCCTAATAACTTATTGTTTTACACATTTCTGTAATAAAGTAGTGATCCCAAAAAAATGTGGGATAGTTTTTTCAGGGGTCACGCATGACATCATTGCCCTTAACTTTTCAATCATTTGTGTCGGAAATAAATTGGGGGCAAAATACCCCCAAATAAAGGCATTTGATTCATAAAACACAGTCAAGGTGGACAAAAGTTGTGTATGTAATTTAGGGGTGTAACGATACAGTGATCAACAATTCAATATTATTAATGCAAAGTGAGAATATCGATACGTATCGTCATCTTAAAGATGCGCCTTTTATTTTGAAATTCCCACTTCATATTCTTTTTTTTATAAAAAATTGTTTGTTTTTAATTTAAATGTCTGGAAGAGATCAGTAATGAAATTGCCAAATTATATTTAAGTTGCTTTTTGTAAATATTTATAACTGTGTTAAATGGTCCTATGTATCGGTCGCAGGGCCCCGAATTGAATCCAATCCAAATCGTATCGTGCCAGACTTTGTGATATCAGTAAATTTTGTATCGTTGTCCAAAGAATTGATATATCGTATCGTGATCAAATGTGTGATTAACACCCCTAATGGAAATGCCACCAAGTTTCAAACATCGGGGGTAAAAATCGCCCGAAATTGCTCTGTGAAAGATGCTAATCTGTCATGCTAAAAGACAGCAAACTAACTCAGTAATGTCAGCTACACACAGTCACTGGTTACACATCTATCTGACATTTGCTAACATTAGCAACCAGGTCTTGAAAATAGCATTAAATTCACTACAATAAAAAATAAATAAACTAGAAGTGGGGTTGTTATGACAGTGGATTGGGCTGCAGGAGGCGTTAGTTTCAGTTGGCGCCATCAGACACCGTCACTGCTCAGTCCCTCCAGAAAAACGCGGAGTTTTTCTGTGATTGTTGCGGGCAAAAATCCTTGATTATGCGGCACGTTTTCTTAAAAAATGAGATGGAATATGCGGGATATTTATGCAATTTGATGCGATGAAATTGCGGGGAAAAAAGTGATTCCCCCAACACCGTGTTCTCACTAGGCAAAATGACGTCACTTCATAACGTTCCCATGGCAACAGGGGAAAATGGCTGCTCTTGTGTGAAGTAAACGCAACATTTTTCAACTTTCTGCTGAGATATATGTGACTTTTTTGCAACAAAAAGGGGATTATGAAATCATGCAAGCCCCGCATATTTTGCGCAGAAATCGGAAATTTATGCAGCGAAAGTGCGGCGTATTTGAAAATATGCGGCCATGCGGACTTTGGCTGATTATGCGTTGAATTCTGCGATCGCATAATCGCGTTTTTCTGGAGGGACTGATTACTGCTAGCTACAGTAGTTGGGAAGAAGTATTCAGATTCTTTACTTAAGTAACAGTACTATTATCACACTGTTAAAATACTCTGGCACACGTAAAAGTCCTGCATTGAAAATGTTATTTCAGTTAAAGTAAGTAGGCATAAGTATCATCAGGATTATGTACTTTAAAGTATTAAAAGTACTCAATGCAGAAATATCCTCGATCAAAACAATTTAATGTGTTTAATGGTCTGATCATTTCACCTGGACTTGTAGGCCGTTATATTGTTGGCTAGTTTAATTTATAATAAAACATTGTATTTTATAAACTACACGTATTCTGTGTGCAATCTTAACTTGTAAAGTAACTAAAGCTGTCAGATTATTGTAGTGGAGTAAAAAGTACAATATTTTTCTCTGAAATGTAGAGTAGTAGAGTGGAAGTAGAAAGACTCAAGTAAAGTACAAGTACCTCAAATGTGTACTTAAGTACAGTTCTTGAGTAAATGTACTTAGTTACATTCCACCGCTGCTCATTGGTTAGTCCGTTCATGAATTTTCTACTACTTGTCACTAATAACCTGTTTGTGTGCAGGAACCATCAGCTTCACAATGTCCGCTGACAGGGAGCTCAACATGGAGGCTGACGACAACAAACTGGTGAGAGCAACTAGTTACTAACTTAACTATTACTTACCTCTTCACTGACTTTAGTGATGCGTGACTTAACTTTTGCCCGTTTGTGTGCGTTTAGGTCAGAGCAAAGGCAGAGTTCCACTCTTTGCTGCAACACGCGGGAGCCGCTAAAGATGTTTTCACCATGAAGGAGGTACGTGTCCACAGCTTCTTCATGTTTAACAAAATACAACTGAAGACAACTTTACAGGTCAGAGTTTGGAGGGACAATTTCTCTGTAGACTCATGATTTCTGACAAAACAACAGGTCTGTCTGTCTAGTAAAATGGACCATTTATAAATAGAATTATGGAACAAATACTTCTACTGTAAATGAAGTTCCCCGTACCTTTTTTTTTTTTTTTTTTTTTGAACGCTTCATCCGGCCAGCTTCAGCTCTTAAGGAGCTGATTAGCTGTTGTCCAGACAGTCTGGTGTTTGCATGTCTCCCATGATGCATCTGTGATGGTCTTTCTTGCAGGTGATGTTCTACCTGGGCCAGTACATCATCCAGAAGCAGCTGTATGACCAGAAGCAGCAGCACATCGTCCACTGCTCCCAGGATGCACTGGGGCGGGTGCTGGGAGTCGACAGCTTCTCTGTTAAAGAGCCACGGTGAGGGTGAGAGGGAGAGGGAGAGAGAGAGAGAGAGAGAGAAGATGATTAATCAGGTTATTTAGAGTCATCGTCACTGTTTGTTTTGTTCTGCTCTTTCTGTTTCCTAAAGGGAAGTTTCTGTCAATGTAAAGCATTGTATTTTATACTTTACACCCGTTTATAAGATTAACCTTTTAATGATCCCCACGGGGTAAATTCAGTTGTTTCTGCATCACAAAAACAGAAATAAGTAGAGAAAAAAGAGCAGTTGACCTCAAAAGTACAAGACAAGCAGTACACCTGGATAATTACAGTATACTTAAAGTTTGCTTGTATTTATTTAGAAATGTGATGTCGTACATTACGTAATAAAACAGTCTTGCATGTTAAAACAGTATAGTATAAAATATACTAGTATAATATAGTAAAATATGTATAATACAATAAATATATTGTGGTGTGACGCAGGCTTTTCCACTGAGGTAACTAAAGTATTTTTATGTTTCAGAGTTCTGTTTGCTATGATCACCAAGAACCTGGTGGCTGTGAAGAACCAAGGTACGACTGCTCTGCTTCCTCTTTGGCTGAACCCAAATGTCCGGACTTCAGCACACTTTTCCCACTTTATTTAGGGCCGAGTGCTATCCAAATCTACCTTCATTTAGTCCGCATGGGCTAGGCTGGCCGTGGTAGTCGGGCGTACACGGATTACATTTATATATATATATCGCTTCGCTTCGCAGAGAAAATAGACCAGAGAATAGATCGCGAGTCAACTGTGGAGCTCTTTGTCTGAGTACATTAAACAATAAATTAATAATAGTTGAATATAATGAAAACTACAGACTCAGCAACTTAATATGCATGGAAACGAGGGAGGTCTTAAGTCCTTTGTCACATTATTATTTCGTCCCCACGCGGCCTAGCTGCCCTCGACGTAATGGTGAACGTGTCACTGTACATGTATCTGAAGTTTGAAGGGTGGACTTTTGGATTCAGCTCTTCTCTCTTTGACATTTTCTTTCCTTCTGCCTTTTTTCAGCTCCTCATCCTGTTTCTCCCCGTATTATTTTTTATTTATTTTTTAACCTGGTGATGGTGAACGGTCGAGAAGAATTTCCTCATTTCCTTTGCATTGTGTTCCTCGACCCACCCCCTCCTCACATATTTCTACTCTTCTTTCACTGTCGTCTCAGCTTCCCCTTTCTTCTCTTTTTTTCCATCTCCTTATCCGTTGCCTTGCTGCTCAGACAAAACTAAACGTGTCTTCTTGCTCTTCCTTAGATTCACCGCCAAGCGTGAGTGAAGCACACAGTGACAGTCAGACAGAAGGAGGAACAGAGGTAAGACAGCTGGGAACCTTTGACGCTGTGTTGCAGTCAATGAAAAGTATTTTGGGGGCTTAGAAGACATACTTGTAGTATTTGACAAAAACTGATACATAATGCTGGGAAGTTGAGAAACAGCAGCAAACTGCAGGAATCCTAGTAAGTAAGTAATTAAGTCCTGCGCTGCTTATAATAGAGAAAAGAAAGGCAAAACGAAGGAGTCGTGTACAAGAAATACATTTTAAATGTTTGTTTTATTGAGTTAAAAACAATATTTTAAAGGATGACTACAAAATGGGAGACTGAATTTTTGTCTGTGCTTTGAGGAGGCGGATTCAGAAAGTCGCTCTTCATCGCCAGACAGGCGGGGAAGGCGGCGGAGGAGGAGGAGGAGCAGCTGCAGGAGCAGCGACCCAGGTGAGTGTCTCCTCTGAGGTGCCGCCAACTCATTAGAGTTCACAAACTAAACCTGCGATACTAAACTCCTCCCACCCGATCCCTCCTCAGGGCCCTCCCACAGTCTAGAGGGGAATGAAGATGAGTCGGAGGAGGAGGAAGAGGACGAGGGCGGAAGGAAGAGGAGAAGGTCTGACAGCTACTCCCTGACCTTTGATGACAGTCTATCGTGGTGCGTGATTGGTGGACTGGAAAGCGTACGGGACAGACACAGCAGCCAATCATCCGACGCACACAGCACTGTGAGTCACGCACGCACGCACGCACACACGCACACACACACACCATTTTTTGACATTTCATAAACCAAACAACAATCGTTAGTTGCAGTCCTATTTTGTTGATGTAGAATTGTTGCATTGGTTTATAACACGGACTGTGTGTGTGTCTCTAGTCTGTAAGGTCAGAGGTCACGGTCGCAGACTCCGACAACGACAACTTCAGCGTCGAATTTGAGGTTGAGTCCATCGACTCCGACGACTACAATGAAGATGATGCCTCTCTGTCTGCAGATGAGGTAAAACAGGCCTCTGCATCCCTAAAGAATACGTCTGGTGAAAAGACCAAAACCAACAGTACAAGTATTTACTAACAAGTATTACCTGTCTGTCTGTCTAGATATACGAGGTCACCATATTTGAGGCAGAGGATGAGGACTCCTTTGATGAAGACACAGAGATCACTGAAGCTGTGAGTACACAAATTATAACACACACACACACACACACACACACACACACACACACACACACACACACACACACACACACACACACACACACACACACACACACACACACACACACACAATACTGCAGGTCTAACTGTGTGTGTGCTCCTCTCTCAGGACTACTGGCGCTGTGCGAAGTGTGACGAGTTGAACCCACCTCTCCCCAGAAACTGTCCTCGCTGCTGGGCACTGCGCCAGGATTGGCTGTCGGAGGTGTCCGCCTCCTCCAGTCCAAAAGTCCTGCCCCCAAAGCCAACCGACCTATCAGCAGCCAAAGAAGCTCCAGGTAGGGGGGGGGGGAGGGGGGGGACACTAACAATAATCAGTCCCTCCAGAAAAACGTGATTATGCGATCGCAGAATTCAATGCATAATCAGCCAGGCTTGCATAATTTCATAATCCCCCGCACACGTTGCAAAAAAGTCATATATCTCAGCAGAAAGTTGAAAAATGTTGCGTTTACTTCACACAAGAGCAGCCGTTTTCCCCTGTTGCCATGGGAACGTTATGAAGTGACATAATTTCACCTAGTGAGAACACGGTGTTGGGGGGGAATCACTTTTTTCTCTCTTTTTCATCAAACCGCAGTTTTTGCAAGTTCCCGCAATTTCATCGCATAAAATGGCATAAATATCCCGCATATTCCATCGCATTTTTTTAAGAAAACGTGCCGCATAATCAAGGATTTTTGCCCGCAACAATCACAAAAAAACTCGAGATATATATATATATATATATATATATATATATTAGGGCTGTCAAATGATTAAAATTTTTAATCAAATTAATCAGAATTTTCAGTGGATTAATCATGATTAATCACTATTTGCAATTACACCTGAATCCTAACCATTTTTTTCTGAAATGCATACCAAAAGATACTAGTGCTGTCAAGCAATTAAAATATTTAATCGCATTAATGTCATAGTTAACTCGCTATTAATCGCAATTAATCGCACATTTTTATCTATTCTAAATGTCCCTTGATTTCTTTTTGTCCCATTATATTTTCTCATTTTAATTCTCTTATCAGCATGGAAAAGTAGATCGGCTTGCTTTGTGACTGTTTTTTTATTGAAAACATCATTGTCATATACGTTATGTTCAATTTCACACTAACATTCACACTTGGAACTAATAATCTGTCACATAATGTAACGCTGTTACCTCGATGTTCCATTGCAAGTAGTACTGCAGATAGTCCTGCAGATAGTACTACAGGTAGTACTGCCTCATTTGTTTCTCTCACTGACTGTAGAGTCACTACTCGCTCGCTCTGAAGATAATCGCCGTCACGAGCCTACAAGCTACGCGGCTAGCAAGCTAAAACCGGCCGAGGCTTGTGTCTGTTTTGTTTGCGGTCTGCGAAATTACAAGACCCGCCCTTCAATCACTACTATTGGCCAGGCGTCGAAGGTAACGTAACTCCATTCGTTCAGGTCCTTTCCCCTGACCAATCCACTATCCTCACCACTCGCGGTGAAATGCCTAAACCAAACCAATCAGCTGCTTCGTAGGGCGGGACATGGTGTGGCCATAGACAGTTAAAGAAGTGGACTAACAGATCCCGTTGCTCTCTCTATGAGTTACTCGTGCGTTAAAAAAATTATCGGCATTAAAATGGGTTTGCGTTAACGCCGTTAATAACGCGTTAAACTGACAGCCCTAATATATATATATATACATACATATACGAAAACCGTACACACCTAGTGCTACAAAATAATATTGGAATGATACAAGAATTGATATTCGACAGTCTTAAAAAGGTATTTTTAGAATTTAGTAATTCAAGTAATTTTTAAAATGATGAATTTGAGATGCTTTGAGAAATCACATTGACCCAGAAGATGTAGCAAGTCTATTTTGCCTCACTGTCTTTGCTACTAATAACATATTTCTTCTGCACAAACTATTGATGATTAATTGATTGATTGATGTGTCACCTGAAGGTTCTGATGTCGAGGACAACGAAGGAGTCGATGTTCCAGATGGGAAAAGAGCGAAAACTCCTCTCCTGTCGCAGTGCCTGTCTGACTCCGCCTCCTCTGCACCCAACTCCCAGGATCTCCTCTCGTCCTCGCAGCCTTCGTCCTCCTCGCAGCAGAAGCTCTGGACTCCTGACTCCCACCCCTCCTCCTCCGTCGACTCCCAGGAGCTTCTACCGTCTTCCCCCACCAGTCCACCACCACCTCCTCCCGCGGCCCCCGAGCTGGAGCGCAGCGTGTCGGCCGAGTGGCGGCTGCCGGACTCGTGCCTGGACCCCTGTCTCATCTGTCAGTCCCGGCCGAAGAACGGCTGCATTGTCCACGGAAGAACGGGACACCTGATGTCCTGCTACGTCTGCGCCAGGAAGCTGAAGAAGAGGAACAAACTGTGTCCGGTCTGCAGGCTGCCCATCCAGTCGGTCGTCCTCACCTACATCAGCTGAGACACTCCGTCTGTCCTCACCCTCCATCTGTCCTCACCCACCTCAGCTGAGACACCCAGTCTGTCCTCACCCTCCATCTGTCCTCACCTGCCTCAGCTGAGACACCCAGTCTGTCCTCACCCTCCATATATCCTCACCCACCTCAGCTGAGACACCCAGTCTGTCCTCACCCTCCATCTGTCCTCACCTGCCTCAGCTGAGACACCCAGTCTGTCCTCACCCTCCATATATCCTCACCCACCTCAGCTGAGACACTCCGTCTGTCCTCACCCTCCATCTGTACTCACCTACCTCAGCTGAGACACCCAGTCTGTCCTCACCCTCCATCTGTCCTCACCCACCTCAGCTGAGACACCCAGTCTGTCCTCACCCTCCATCTGTCCTCACCCACCTCAGCTGAGACACCCAGTCTGTCCTCACCCTCCATCTGTCCTCACCTTCCTCAGCTGAGACACCCAGTCTGTCCTCACCCTCCATCTGTCCTCACCCACCTCAGCTGAGACACCCAGTCTGTCCTCACCCTCCATCTGTCCTCACCCACCTCAGCTGAGACACCCAGTCTGTCCTCACCCTCCATCTGTACTCACCCACCTCAGCTGAGACACCCAGTCTGTCCTCACCCTCCATATGTCCTCACCCACCTCAGCTGAGACACCCAGTCTGTCCTCACCCTCCGACTTTCCTCACCCACCTCAGCTGAGACACCCAGTCTGTCCTCACCCTCTGACTTTCCTCACCTACCTCAGCTGAGACACCCAGTCTGTCCTCACCCTCCATCTGTACTCACCCACCTCAGCTGAGACACCCAGTCTGTCCTCACCCTCCATATGTACTCACCCACCTCAGCTGAGACACCCAGTCTGTCCTCACCCTCCGACTTTCCTCACCCACCTCAGCTGAGACACCCAGTCTGTCCTCACCCTCTGACTTTCCTCACCTACCTCAGCTGAGACACCTAATTAACTAGCTAATTACCTTATTAAGAGTTCAGTTCAGAATAAAGTTTAACTTCTTCATGAGCTTGTTATTTATTTGGACAGAGAACACGCTTACAGAGATATCATATGACAATATGAGATTACAGAAGAATCAGTGACTACGTTTACATGCACATAACATTCTGGTTTTTGCCCTTATTACATGTCTAATGAAAGTGAATATTCCACTAATATTCCCGTTTACATGTAGCCGTGCAAAATACGATTTTTTTCAAAGTTTACCAGCTGCGGCGGGCTTGTAGAACCGTGAGAACACAGCGTCCCTCTTTCATAACTTCAACCAGCTTCTAGCGATGTGTGCTAATATCCAAAAACCTGTTAATATCCGAGTCTTTGATCATGTTTAATAGTAGCTGTGTTTCTCCTTATCGGGTCTGCAGCCTCGCAAACTGTCGGCTGGTTGGTTTGTGTAGAGTAACCATAGCAACGCACAGAGCTGACCATAAGCCGTAAACTGTCACAAACTGCAGTAAAATCTCAGACTGAGACGCAGATTCTGAATGTCCAAAGAATACCAGAATATCCCACATGTCTTAATCAGAGAATGCTAGATTTGGGGGGAAAAGAGCCTTATTCTGAATATCTAACCAGAATATGCTGTCTACGTGACCTGTGTCAAAGTGGGAATATTGTCATATTCGGAATAATTGGTGTGCATGTAAACGTACTCACTGTTAGAGCAGCATGTTACTGTTGTAGCTGTTCAAGATGGAGCTAATTTATATACAGAAGGAAAAATAAACTAAGTTCTTCTATATTTGTATTCATTCTTCAGACTTTTTTCCTAATAATATTGTATTTTTTTTGTGAAATATTGAAAACTTTTACCTCTTTTGGCCTCCAACAGTTATTTAAATGAAACCACGTGAGAAGTTTAGAGGGGAAATGTCTTTGGCAAAACTCCACATCCATAAAAAAAAAAGATGAGTGGATTAATCGACTAGTTGTCAACTATTGAATTAATCGCACAAATTCTCTGATTCCAGCTTCTCAAATGTGAATATTGTTCTAGTTTCTTCTCTCCTCTGTGACAGTAAACTGAATATCTTTGAGTTGTGGACAAAAAACAAGACATGGGGAACACTGATCCACATTTTTCACCATTTTCTGACATTGCATAGATCAAACAACTAATCAGTTAATAGAGAAAATAATCAAATTTGAAAATAATCGTCAGTTGCAGCTAGGGCTGAACGATTAATCGTTTTCAAATTTGAAATGGGAGATTTGAAAGAATACGATTAGTTAATCAGAAGACCGTGATTAATCTAATATGAAATATTCAGTTGAATGTTTGGTCTAACATTAAATTTAACATTGTTTATTCCTCTTTTCAATATTGTATTTACTGTTTTTTCATAAGATAAAAGCTGGAATCATGTTATATATCACAGATTGTTTAAAGAAAATGTCCTATTTTCAGTGTATGTTTCATTTATTTTTTTATTTATTTTAAATGATCGTGGGAAGGTGCAATATGTAGCTAAACATAAATAATCGCTAATCGTAATCTCAATATCTGGCAGAAATATCGCAATTAGATCAATCAAACCACCGCCAAAGTATGAAGTGGCATAAGGTGAAAATACAAAAAAAAACTATACTCTTTGTACTTGAGTTAAAGTGCTCATATTCAGGTTCATAATTGTATTTGGAGGTTATATCAGAATAGGTTTACATAGTTTAATTAAAAAAAAACATTTTTGTTGTACTGCACATTGCTGCAGCTCCTCTTTTCACCCTGTGTGTTGAGCTCTCTGTTTTAGCTACAGAGTGAGACATCTCACTTCTGTTCCATCTTTGTTGGGAGTCGCACATGCTCAGTAGCTAGGTAAGGACTACTAGCCAGTCAGAAGCAGAGTATGAGGGCGTGTCCTGACAGTACCTAGGTAAGGACTACTAGCCAGTCAGAAGCAGAGTATGAGGGCGTGTCCTGACAGTACCTAGGTAAGGACTACTAGCCAGTCAGAAGCAGAGTATGAGGGCGTGTCCTGACAGTAGCTAGGTAAGGACTACTAGCCAGTCAGAAGCAGAGTATGAGGGCGTGTCCTGACAGTACCTAGGTAAGGACTACTAGCCAGTCAGGAGCAGAGTATGATGGCGTGCCCTGACAGTACCTAGGTAAGGACTACTAGCCAGTCAGAAGCAGAGTATGAGGGCGTGTCCTGACAGTATCTAGGTAAGGACTACTAGCCAGTCAGAAGCAGAGTATGAGGGCGTGTCTTGACAGTACCTAGGTAAGGACTACTAGCCAGTCAGAAGCAGAGTATGAGGGCGTGTCCTGACAGTACCTAGGTAAGGACTACTAGCCAGTCAGGAGCAGAGTATGAGGGCGTGTCCTGACAGTATCTAGGTAAGGACTACTAGCCAGTCAGAAGCAGAGTATGAGGGCGTGTCCTGACAGTAGCTAGGTAAGGACTACTAGCCAGTCAGAAGCAGAGTATGAGGGCGTGCCGTAGGCGAGCATTATAACACAATAAAGGAAAGGGGAAAAGCCAAAAAGCATAATATGAGCACCTATAATAAAGTACATCATAAGATTATATACTGATATTATAGCTGCAACATTTATTAAACACTTTCAAAATGACTTCAACCTGCACATTTTGTAACAATGAGGAACATTAGTGATGTACCTTTACTGCCCTTTCCTGGAGAGAGATCTCTACACACTGTATACAATGTGAATTTTCAAAAAAACATCATGTGTGGCTTTTATGTTGTATATTTGAATGTATATTAAAACAGTAAAACAGCTTGTGCAATTCACATTTTGGAAAGATATATATATATATATATATATATATATATATATATATATATATATATATATATATATATATAAAACTACCAGATTCTGGTCTGTGATTGGTTGATAACAGACTTGTTGTTCCCCCATCATGTTTTAGCCTGTATTTGTTTACATTTTGGCTAATTAGCACCATTAAAAGTATACCGAACTAGCTATTAATAGTATCTATTTCCAGTGTACCCATAGCTGTACAGACAACTATCCCTGGATTACTTTTACACTGAAAAGACGTTAAACTGCGATGATTCTCAGGCAAGTTCTGAAGCTCCTTTTCCCCCCCTTTTGATTTCTAAGCGGATTTACGGATGTTTATTCGCAATGGATATCAACATAATTATCTCCTGGCGAAGGGAAAGTCACACCGAATCTAAAAATATGTGTATCATGTATGTAGAGTGAATTATGAGTCCCATAAACACCTTAATTGTCTCCATGAGCTGTGTGTCCCATCCAGTGCAGCTGCCGACCAGTAGCAGCCAATCAGCTGTTAAACTACAACAACTGACTTCCGGTTGTTTTTAGAGCACCTGTCTCTTTCAAAATCGACATTCCTCCATCTTGTTAATTAATCATCTGATCGGCTTCTCTGATATTTGTCTTTATCGATCCGGAACACTTTATGTTATGTTGAATGTGATGCAGTTCTTCATGAAGAACACAGAGAGGCAGTGTTGTCATATATATTCATCTCTAACTTAAAGTCAAAGCATGCAGTAAAAATATAAACAGAAATACATGGAATACTTACCAAACTGCACAAGCAGGTTTTGGTGAAGTTTGTCCACGTCAGGAGGAAGTTTCTGCAGAAAACAACTCAATCCGTGTTAGTTTGTGTGTTATTAGTTGAAATCCCCAGCTGGGAGCTGGACTCCAGTGTTCTGCTGAAGCTGTCAGCAGATTGCTGTGTGAGCACATCTCCTCTGAATGATAAACAGGAGGCTCCTCTGGGAATCACACTCTGTGGATGCTGCGTGTCCTCCGGCTGCCTGACTTTTATTTTTTTTTAAATTCAAGCTTTATTGAAAGATGGATATAGCAGGAAACAACATCTTCTGTACATCTTTAAGAGTCTACGTTCATAAACGAGCCAGGGGGTTACTAAAGAAAAAAAACAAGCAAAATACTTGATACAAATATTTTGTAAAGCTTACAGAGGTCATATGATCCAACAGCTTTTTTTGTTTGTACAGTTAGATATGGGAAAAAATATATATTGTTTAATATTGGCAGCCAAAAACTTGACTTATGTAAATAAGATTTGGTTAAAATTATTAAATGTATCACATAATACTCTGAATACATACATTTTCTCGAAGTAATGTGAACTGAGGGTAAATATGAACAGCAATAAAATGTGAAAATCTGCTCCAAAGTTTCTTGGTATATTGGCAAGACCAAAATAAATGTACCAGTGTTCAGTTTAGTCCTCCGGCTGCCTGACATTTATCACTGCGTTTGTCGGTTAAACACAGTTTAACTAATGCACGGATAATCAAAAGTGACACCTGATGAATCCACTGGAGCTCTGTGGTCTCTCAGCGGGACTGAGCATCAACACAGCCGCCATTCACAAACACTCATTTCTACTCTGCTGACTACGTGTGTGTACATTTTGAAGACAGAAATTTAGTTTTTATTCTTTCAGAAGACTGAACCAACCATTTTAAGTTCAGAATTGTTGCATTTGTTTCCTTACCCCTATATACCAGCGGACGGTTCTCAAGCTTTTTTCAATAATGTTTCCCCCCTTTGAACAGTTTTTTTAAGCCATGTATGTACACCCTAACAAGCACAAATCATTTTTGGTCGAAAAAGAAGTCTATATAAAGAGGAACAGTACAGCGATAGATTTACTAAACAGCCTTGTCGCCTTGAAAAACTTGGAAAAAGACGGAAGAAAGAAGGAAGTAAGGCAAGAATAGGTCGGAAATAGTAATAAACAAGTGACAAATTTTTGAAAAAAGTGACACATTTTTTGAAAAAAGTGACACATTTTTTGAAAAAAGTGACACAATCTCTGAAAAAAGTAAAAAATTTCTTTGAAAAAAGTGATTTTTTTTTTCAAAAAAGTGATTTTTTTTTTGAAAAAAGTGAATTTTTTTTTGAAAAAAGTGAATTTTTTTTGAAAAAAGTGACACATTTTTGAAAAAAGTGAACATTTTTGAAAAAATTGAAAAAAAAATTGAAAAAGTGACAATTTTTTTGAAAAACTAACATTTTTGAAAAAAGTGAAAAAACTTTTTTGAAAAAAGTGTATTTTTTTTTAAAAAAAGTGAATTTGTTTTTGAAAAAAGTGACAATTTTTTTGAAAAAAGTGAAACTTTTTTTTAAAAAAGTGAATTTTTTTTTAAAAAAAGTGACATTTTTGAAAAACGTTAAAGAAAAAACACAAAAATAGGTCGAAACAAACGACAAAACCTTCAAAAAAAGGTGACAAACTTAAAAAATAGCAACCTAAACTTTGAAAAGAGCGACAGTAGAAGTAACTACAGCCTTGTAAAAGAAAAACATTTTGCAAAACAATCTTACGTACCCCCTGCAGTCCTCCGAAGTACCTCTGGGGGGACACGGACCCCCATTTGAGAAACACTGCTATATACCATGTTTAGAAAGTTTATGAGAAAACATGACAATATTTCTATTTCAATCATGCTCTGGAAGTTTTACAGGTTAAAAATAATGAACACTGGCTGAAATATTTGTTTTTTAGCTAAAATGATCTACAGAAAAATGACAGACACAGAAACATTGAGAGAAGATGACTTTCCATTTGTATAAACATCTTTTATTGGATATTTGGACTTTCTAGATGTGGATTTTTCTGCCCACTTCTCCACTTCCTCAGTCACCGATTTGGGATCCAAGACCAGTTGGGTTCCTGGTTCCTGGTAGTCTACACATGGTCCAGTCCATCCAAAACCACTTTGTTTCCTACAATGACTTTACAAGAATAAACAATGGGGAAAGTTGTATTCGATGTACAAACTGTTATACAATGGTATAAACACATTGAACCCTTAACGATGTTGGTGAGAACATCAGTACCAGCGGGCCCGTTTTCTGTTGAACATTCAAAACTTCTCAAACACGTTTTGTTTTACTTTGTGCCTCATGAAACAACACGCTTCACTTTTACATCGTTAAAAACACACAGATCCTCAAGCAGCGGACGAATAAATCTACTTACAGTGAAGGCTCAGTTCCCTGTGCTGATCCCTCATCCCAGTCATCACACATCAACATTTGCCTTTCCCCCCCCTGCGCCTCGGAAAAAACACTGAACTAAACATCACATAATACAAGCCGCATCCTCCTCATATGTACCAAACGGTTCCGGAGCATTTGGGGGATATACAGACAACATAACTGGGTGAAACTTTTCAAAGGACGTGTGCTTCTCCAGCACCAGTGCAGGGTTCCCCCAGTGAATCGCAAGCCCGGCCAGTTCACTACTTTTATTGATTGTGGGTGTTTTCAGGGGAGTCGGACTGGGGGGGGGGGTGGGGGTGGAAAGGGGACTGAGTACCCAGGGCCCTCATGAGAGGAGGGCCCCCAAAAAGATGCTAGAATGAATAGCTGTGGATGTGGGTAGGGGCCCATAGAGAATGCCTTTCTAGTTTGTTTTTTTAAATTTTCAGTCCCTCCAGAAAAACGTGATTATGCGATCGCAGAATTCAACGCATAATCAGCCAAAGTCCGCATATTTATGCGGGGGGGCGCATTTTTTCAAATACGCTTTTCCGCGCAAAATATGCGGGGCTTGCATGGTTTCATAATCCCCGCATTTTCCTTGCAAAAAAGTCACATATATCTCAGCAGAAAGTTGAAAAATGTTGCGTTTCCTTCACACAAGAGCAGCCATTTTCCCCTGTTGCCATGGGAACGTTATGAAGTGACGTAATTTCACCTACTGAGAACACGGTGTTGGGGGAATCACTTTGTTTTCCCTTTTGCAAGTTCCCGCAATTTTTGCAAGTTCCCGCAATTTTTGCAAGTTCCCGCAATTTTTGCAAGTTCCCGCAATCGTTGAAATCGTTGATAAATATAAAAAAAGCTTCAAAACCTTCGGGAAAAGTGACAAAATCATTGGGGAAAGCGACAAAAGTGTCGAAAAAGACGACCGAGATCAAAATCTTGAAAAAAAAAAGTTTCCATTTTAAATTTTGACCGTCGATCGTGCAACTTTTGCAACACAAGGGTTGAATTCTCAATGTTGGCGATTGCGTCCATGATTCTGTTCACACGTTAAACGGGGCCTTACAACTTTTTTGGGGGAAAACCCTGCAATGATTCACAATCCAGTATGCTGCTAGTCGATCGTTCATTACGTAAATGTTTCACAATGTTTACAAATATTTCTGTGAAATCTAAACATTTTCCCCCACAAAAAAGACGATTAGACGCGTTTTTCATAATGTCTTGCGTCAGTGTATATTTTCTTTTGCTTCTATTTTTTTTGTTATTTGTGAGTGCGTTATTTGCTAAATAGTTAAAAAAAATCGTCTGCATGAAATGACAAAGTGCACGGCAACATGAACTGCTGCAGAGCCATCGGTGAGCAAGGCAGACATTATCCACCATGTTGGGGTTTTACCTTTGGCTAGCGAAACGTCTTGCTAGCTAGCCTGCTTCCTAGCTAGCCTGCTTCCTAGCTAGCCTCTGTTCCATTAGCATCTGTAACACAAATTGTTAATGGTTTATTTATCTGCTACTGATTTAAAATGTATATCTATGTATAAGCCTGACACTGAAGTTGAAACTTATTGAATGTTTTTTGGTTGATAACGATAAAATTACTAATTTTGTTTTTGTACGAGCTTTTGACAGTGTCACTGCACGATGTGAGTCTCAACGCGATCTGAGTCGCGTCGAGTTGCGCATGCTCAGATTTAAACAATTTACGGCATAACGACAATAACGGAAGATGGGAACAGCAATAATAGAAGATATAGAAGATGGAAATCATCAAAAACGCTTTAGTTATCAAATGCTATCTATGATTGTTTGATTGCTAACATTAGCTCATAACACCATTCCAGTAACAGCAGTTGTTGTGTCTGATTGCCAACTTGTAGCCAGCAGTGAACCAACTTGGTCATGTAGCTCCATTTTTACTGACTTTTTTTATTTTTTTATTAACTGACGTGAGGGATCATGCCGTGAACATGTGATGTGTTACGCTAAATAATACATTACTGCCATTTCCATCTTCTATATCTTCTATTATTGCTGTTCCCATCTTCCGTTATTGTCGTTATGCCGTAAATTGTTTAAATCTGAGCATGCGCAACTCGACGCGACTCAGATCGTGTTGAGACTCAGATCGTGCAGTGACAGACAGTACCAACTTTGCCCTCTTGAAAATACTTTGTAATAGCCCCCGTTTTTCATTTTACTTCCAAAAAGGTACTTTCAGTTCTACTTTTTAAGGCACTCGCCGGTGGCAAAAAGAATGGACGAATAGGAGTTGTTTTTTTTAAGAGATATATGTTTTACACATAAACAAGATGTCTCATATTTCACAATAAAAATACTATATTTGCAGAGTGAGAAGAGATTGAGCTATTATACGTCAGACGGAATTAAAGATCTAAACGGCAAATGTGGTTCTGAGGAGCTGGTGAAATCTTCTTCCGGCACCGAAAAACAACGTACCACCACATTATTTAATGCAAAATAGTTTGTTCCCCTTATTTCTGGCTACACTCATCAAACATACATCTCAAACCTTGGCAAATTACACACACACTACTACACCACAAGATATTTCCTTGAAGTTATTTGGCACCAAAGTGGCTTTCAGAAACCAGTGTGAAATGCCCCTAAGAAAGTTTATGACAAGTAAAAAACAAAAAAAGCTGAGCTAATGCGATGTTTATTTCAGTCTTCGTACCTGGACGTTATGTAGTGCCAACGTTGCGCAAATTCGTAAGGAGTTTGAGACACGAGTACGACAATTACAGCACCAGCCTTAAGGTCGGATCGCTTCAGAATTTAAAGATGCAGTTTGTTAGTAATCAAAAAAATCCAACTTCAGTAAAAAAAAAAAAAAGAAACCCGAAGGAACTTTGTTAGCAGAAGTCCGTGTTTCCCAGAAGGCGACAGGGATCATCATCTAACTTACAAACTGCATATTTTATCTTTCAGGTAACTCGAGCGCTATGTAACATTGTCTGGGCTCAGAAGGCGAAGAATAAAGCAGATGTATAATAATTCTATGGTGACCGTGATTATTTTGTAGCACAGGAGAAGATAAAAGATTAATTTACACTTCAGCGACTTAAACGGCACTTAAACCCAGAAACCCTATCCCCATAACCATATACCCAGAAACCCTAACCCTGACCCCATAACCTTATCCCCTAACCCTATCCCCTAACCCCATAACCCTAGCCCCCTAACCCTATCCCCTAACCCCATAACCCTAGCCCCATAACCTTATCCCCTAACCCCATAACCCTAGCCCCATAACCCTATCCCCTAACCCCATAACCTTATCCCCTAACCCTATCCCCATAACCTTATCCCCTAACCCTATCCCCATAACCCTATCCCCATAACCTTATCCCCTATCCCCTAACCCCATAACCTTATCCCCTAACCCTAGCCCCATAACCTTATCCCCTAACCCTAGCCCCATAACCTTATCCCCTAACCCTAACCCCATAACCTTATCCCCGTATATACTCGCAGGACAAACGGGAAGACTTTGTCAAAAAATCGCGACGAATACACGTGCCGCTCTGTCCCGGACCGCCCCGCCCCGAGGGGGGGTCCTAAAAATAGGCGAGCGGCGCCCGGTCGGGCGGGACGGCGCAGCCCGCGACCCCGCGAGGGAGACGCGGCCCCCGGGCCCCCGGGGGCCGGGCGGGGCCAATCCTATGGATTTTTGGAAACGTTCCCGGTTGTCCCGTTTCGGCATAAATCCCGCTCTCGGCCACCAGGTGGCGAAATTTTTTCCCCCCGCACGGGACAATCGGGAACACTTTGGACAAAAGGGAACACGCCCCGACGAGCTCATCCGAAACGTCCGAAATGTTCCCGAGGCCCGAAGCCCCGGACCAAACGGGAAAACTTTTGCCGTTTGGGAAGACAATCGCGAACACTCGGCCGCCCTATTAAAAACAGGCCAAATGTCGCGGGGTTTCTAAAGTGTTGTCCGACACGTTCTGGGGTGCCAGTACGGACCCTTCCCATGGGTCCAGGACCGCCAGAATTTGGTCCTTGGTTCTCCACGACACCCTAACCAACACTGAACAGGTTCCAGGCCATCACTTTACTGCTAAGTGTGTTAAACGACATATTGGCATTGAAAAATGCAGCACTTGTTTCATTTGCGAAGGACAGTTGGGAACACTTTTGCCAATTGGGAACACTTATGATTGTATGGTTGGACGTTTACCTCCAGGCCCCCCAGTCTCAGCTGCCAGGCCCAGAAAGTGTCTCTTAGCCTGGATCCACGAGCTGTTGCCCTGGCAGACAATATTTGGGAAAGGACAATCGGGAATACTTTTGCCAATTGGGAACACTTTTTGATATCTGGGAAAGACAATCGTGAACACTCAGCCACCCTATTAAAAACAGGCCAAATGTACTGGGATTTCTAAAGTGTTGTCTGACATGTTCTGGGGTGCCAGTATGGACCCTTCCCATGGGTCCAGGACCACCAGAATTTGATCCCTGGTTCTCCACGACACCCTCACCAACACTCAACAAGTTCCAGGTCATCACTTCACTGCTAAGTGTGTTAAACAATATACTGCCATTGAAAAATGCAGTGTGACCTTTAGGTTTAATAATGTGAGACACTTGGGAACACTTTTGCCAATTGGGAAGGACGACTGGGAACACTCAATCCCCTATGAAAAACAGGCCAAATGTCCTGGTTGAGGCTGTGAACCCTTGTAGGGTTTTGGGGGGGGGGGTCTGGGGGCGGGGGAAGAGGGGGGGATGCATATGACAATCGGGAATATTTTTGCCAATTGGGAACACTTTTGTCATTTGGGAAAGAGAATTGGGAACACTTTTGCCAATTGGGAACACTTATGATTGTGTGGTTGGATGTTGACCTCCAGGCCCCCCAGTCTCAGCTGCCAGGCCCAGAAAGTGTCTCTAAGCCTGGATTGAAAAGCCCATGCCCCTGGCAGACAATGTTTGGGAAAGGACAATCGGGAATACTTTTGCCAATTGGGAACACTTTCTGGATATTTGGGAAAGACAATTGTGAACACTCAGCCACCCTATTAAAAACAGGCCAAATGTCCTGGGATTTCTAAAGTGTTGTCTGACACGTTCTGGGGTGCCAGTATGGACCCTTCCCATGGGTCCAGGACCACCAGAATTTGGTCCCTGGTTCTCCACGACACACTCACCAACACTGAACAGGTTCCAGGCCATCACTTCGCTGCTAAGTGTGTTAAACAATGTACTGCCATTGAAAAATGCAGTGTGACCTTTAGGTTTTATAATGTGAGACACTTTGGAACACTTTTGCCAATTGGGAAGGACTTTTGGGAACACTCAATCCCCTATTAAAAACAGGCCAAATGTCCTGGTTGAGGCTGTGAACCCTTGTAGGGTTTTGGGGGGGTCTGGGGGCGGGGGAAGAGGGGGGGGTGCATAGGACAATCGGGAATATTCTTGCCAATTGGGAACACTTATGATTTTATGGGTGAGTGTTGACCTCCAGGCCCCACAGTCTCAGCTCCCAGGCCCACAAACTGTCTCTAAGCCTGGGGTAACAGGCTTGTGCCCCTGGAAAGACCATTTTTGGGAAAGAACATTTGGGAACACTTTTGCCAATTGGGAACACTTATGATTGTATGGGTGAGTGTTGACCTCCAGGCCCCACAGTCTCACCTCCCAGGCCCGCAAAGTGTCTCTAAGCCTGGGGTAACAGCCTCGTGCCCCTGGTAGAACATTTTTGGGAAAGAACATTTGGGAACACTTTTGCCAATTGGGAACACTTATGATTGTATGGGTGAGTGTTGACCTCCAGGCCCCACAGTCTCACCTCCCAGGCCCGCAAAGTGTCTCTAAGCCTGGGGTAACAGCCTCGTGCCCCTGGTAGACCATTTTTGGGAAATTACATTTGGGAACACCTTTGCCAATTGGGAACACTTATGATTGTATGGGTGAGTGTTGACCTCCAGGCCCCACAGTCTCACCTCCCAGGCCCACAAAGTGTCTCTAAGCCTGGGGTAACAGCCTTGTGCCCCTGGTAGACCATTTTTGGGAAAGAACGATTGGGAACACTTTTGCCAATTGGGAACACTTATGATTGCATGGGTGAGTGTTGACCTCCAGGCCCCTCAGTCTCACCTCCCAGGCCCACAAAGGGTGTCTATCCCTGGGTTAAAAGTGGCAGGGGATGGGTCAAAAACGTCTTGAATTTTTTTCTAAGTTTTCGACCAGAGGAGGGGGACTGCAGGAACTGTTGGCCTGCCTGCCTCCCCTTCCCTGGTTGAAAAACTTTAACTATGTTTTTCTTAAAGTTTCGTGCCCCTGGTAGACCATTTTTGGGAAATTACATTTGGGAACACTTTTGCCAATTGGGAACACTTATGATTGTATGGGTGAGTGTTGACCTCCAGGCCCCACAGTCTCACCTCCCAGGCCCACAAAGTGTCTCTAAGCCTGGGGTAACAGCCTCGTGCCCCTGGTAGACCATTTTTGGGAAAGTCTTGAATTTTTTCTAAGTTTTTGACCAGAGGAGCGGGACTGCAGTAACTGTTGGCCTGCCTGCCTCCCCTTCCCTGGTTGAAAAACTTTAACTATGTTTTTCTTAAAGTTTCGTGCCCCTGGTAGACCATTTTTGGGAAAGAACGATTGGGAACACTTTTGCCAATTGGGAACACTTATAATTGTATGGGTGAGTGTTGACCTCCAGGCCCCTCAGTCTCACCTCCCAGGCCCACAAAGGGTCTCTATCCCTGGGTTAAAAGTGGCAGGGGATGAGTCAAAAACGTCTTAAATTTTTTCTAAGTTTTTGACCAGAGGAGGGGGACTGCAGTAACTGTTGGCCTGCCTGCCTCCCCTTCCCTGGTTGAAAAACTTTAACTATGTTTTTCTTAAAGTTTCGTGCCCCTGGTAGACCATTTTTGGGAAAGAACATTTGGGAACACTTTTGCCAATTGGGAACACTTATGATTGCATGGGTGAGTGTTGACCTCCAGGCCCCACAGTCTCACCTCCCAGGCCCACAAAGTGTCTCTAAGCCTGGGTTAACAAGCTCATGCCCCCTGCTAGACCAACTGTCCTTAATTGGAAACAATAAGGGAATCAATTAAAGAATTAGGGAAACTGTTAGGATGGTAGGTCAATTGGGAATATTATGGACATTTAGGAAGGAAATTTGGGAACATTTTTGCCATTTAGAAAGGACATTGGGGAATAGTTTTGACATTTAGAAAGGACAATTAGGAAAATTTTTGACATTTGGGAATACATTTGCAATTTGAGTTGGGCAAATGGGACCACACCTAAGAAGATAGGCCAACGGTTCTTTTCATGGCTATTAACACTTTATTTAGAGACATTAAGCCAGTATTTAAGGAAACTAACTTGTTATTTAGAGAAATTAAGTGAATATTAATAGATACAAAGTCAATAAATGAAGAAAACTGTCCTTAATTGGAAACAATAAGGGAATCAATTAAAGAATTAGGGAAACTGTTAGGATGGTAGGTCAATTGGGAATATTATGGACATTTAGGAAGGAAATTTGGGAACATTTTTGCCATTTAAAAAGGACATTGGGTAATAGTTTTGACATTTAGAAAGGACAATTAGGAAAATTTTTGACATTTGGGAATACATTTGCAATTTGAGTTGGGCAATTGGGACCACACCTAAGAAGATAGGCCAACGGTTCTTTTCATGGCTATTGACACTTTATTTAGAGACATTAAGCCAGTATTTAAGGAAACTAACTTGTTATTTAGAGAAATTAAGTGAATATTAATAGATACAAAGTCAATAAATGAAGAAAACTGTCCTTAATTGGAAACAATAAGGGAATCAATTAAAGAATTAGGGAAACTGTTAGGATGGTAGGTCAATTGGGAATATTATGGACATTTAGGAAGGAAATTTGGGAACATTTTTGCCATTTAGAAAGGACATTGGGGAATAGTTTTGACATTTAGAAAGGACAATTAGGAAAATTTTTGACATTTGGGAATACATTTGCAATTTGAGTTGGGCAATTGGGACCACACCTAAGAAGATAGGCCAACGGTTCTTTTCATGGCTATTAACACTTTATTTAGAGACATTAAGCCAGTATTTAAGGAAACTAACTTGTTATTTAGAGAAATTAAGTGAATATTAATAGATACAAAGTCAATAAATGAAGAAAACTGTCCTTAATTGTAAACAATAAGGGAATCAATTAAAGAATTAGGGAAACTGTTAGGATGGTAGGTCAATTGGGAATATTATGGACATTTAGGAAGGAAATTTGGGAACATTTTTGCCATTTAGAAAGGACATTGGGGAATAGTTTTGACATTTAGAAAGGACAATTAGGAAAATGTTTGACATTTGGGAATACATTTGCAATTTGAGTTGGGCAATTGGGACCACACCTAAGAAGATAGGCCAACGGTTCATTTCATGGCTATTAACACTTTATTTAGAGACATTAAGCCAGTATTTAAGGAAAATAACTTGTTATTTAGAGAAATTAAGTGAATATTAATAGATACAAAGTCAATAAATGAAGAAAACTGTCCTTAATTGGAAACAATAAGGGAATCAATTAAAGAATTAGGGAAACTGTTAGGATGGTAGGTCAATTGGGAATATTATGGACATTTAGGAAGGAAATTTGGGAACATTTTTGCCATTTAAAAAGGACATTGGGGAATAGTTTTGACATTTAGAAAGGACAATTAGGAAAATTTTTGACATTTGGGAATACATTTGCAATTTGAGTTGGGCAATTGGGACCACACCTAAGAAGATAGGCCAACGGTTCTTTTCATGGCTATTGACACTTTATTTAGAGACATTAAGCCAGTATTTAAGGAAACTAACTTGTTATTTAGAGAAATTAAGTGAATATTAATAGATACAAAGTCAATAAATGAAGAAAACTGTCCTTAATTGGAAACAATAAGGGAATCAATTAAAGAATTAGGGAAACTGTTAGGATGGTAGGTCAATTGGGAATATTATGGACATTTAGGAAGGAAATTTGGGAACATTTTTGCCATTTAGAAAGGACATTGGGGAATAGTTTTGACATTTAGAAAGGACAATTAGGAAAATTTTTGACATTTGGGAATACATTTGCAATTTGAGTTGGGCAATTGGGACCACACCTAAGAAGATAGGCCAACGGTTCTTTTCATGGCTATTAACACTTTATTTAGAGACATTAAGCCAGTATTTAAGGAAAATAACTTGTTATTTAGAGAAATTAAGTGAATATTAATAGATACAAAGTCAATAAATGAAGAAAACTGTCCTTAATTGGAAACAATAAGGGAATCAATTAAAGAATTAGGGAAACTGTTAGGATGGTAGGTCAATTGGGAATATTATGGACATTTAGGAAGGAAATTTGGGAACATTTTTGCCATTTAGAAAGGACATTGGGGAATAGTTTTGACATTTAGAAAGGACAATTAGGAAAATTTTTGACATTTGGGAATACATTTGCAATTTGAGTTGGGCAATTGGGACCACACCTAAGAAGATAGGCCAACGGTTCTTTTCATGGCTATTAACACTTTATTTAGAGACATTAAGCCAGTATTTAAGGAAACTAACTTGTTATTTAGAGAAATTAAGTGAATATTAATAGATACAAAGTCAATAAATGAAGAAAACTGTCCTTAATTGTAAACAATAAGGGAATCAATTAAAGAATTAGGGAAACTGTTAGGATGGTAGGTCAATTGGGAATATTATGGACATTTAGGAAGGAAATTTGGGAACATTTTTGCCATTTAGAAAGGACATTGGGGAATAGTTTTGACATTTAGAAAGGACAATTAGGAAAATTTTTGACATTTGGGAATACATTTGCAATTTGAGTTGGGCAATTGGGACCACACCTAAGAAGATAGGCCAACGGTTCATTTCATGGCTATTAACACTTTATTTAGAGACATTAAGCCAGTATTTAAGGAAAATAACTTGTTATTTAGAGAAATTAAGTGAATATTAATAGATACAAAGTCAATAAATGAAGAAAACTGTCCTTAATTGGAAACAATAAGGGAATCAATTAAAGAATTAGGGAAACTGTTAGGATGGTAGGTCAATTGGGAATATTATGGACATTTAGGAAGGAAATTTGGGAACATTTTTGCCATTTAAAAAGGACATTGGGGAATAGTTTTGACATTTAGAAAGGACAATTAGGAAAATTTTTGACATTTGGGAATACATTTGCAATTTGAGTTGGGCAATTGGGACCACACCTAAGAAGATAGGCCAACGGTTCTTTTCATGGCTATTGACACTTTATTTAGAGACATTAAGCCAGTATTTAAGGAAACTAACTTGTTATTTAGAGAAATTAAGTGAATATTAATAGATACAAAGTCAATAAATGAAGAAAACTGTCCTTAATTGGAAACAATAAGGGAATCAATTAAAGAATTAGGGAAACTGTTAGGATGGTAGGTCAATTGGGAATATTATGGACATTTAGGAAGGAAATTTGGGAACATTTTTGCCATTTAGAAAGGACATTGGGGAATAGTTTTGACATTTAGAAAGGACAATTAGGAAAATTTTTGACATTTGGGAATACATTTGCAATTTGAGTTGGGCAATTGGGACCACACCTAAGAAGATAGGCCAACGGTTCTTTTCATGGCTATTAACACTTTATTTAGAGACATTAAGCCAGTATTTAAGGAAAATAACTTGTTATTTAGAGAAATTAAGTGAATATTAATAGATACAAAGTCAATAAATGAAGAAAACTGTCCTTAATTGGAAACAATAAGGGAATCAATTAAAGAATTAGGGAAACTGTTAGGATGGTAGGTCAATTGGGAATATTATGGACATTTAGGAAGGAAATTTGGGAACATTTTTGCCATTTAAAAAGGACATTGGGGAATAGTTTTGACATTTAGAAAGGACAATTAGGAAAATTTTTGACATTTGGGAATACATTTGCAATTTGAGTTGGGCAATTGGCACCACACCTAAGAAGATAGGCCAACGGTTCTTTTCATGGCTATTAACACTTTATTTAGAGACACTAAGCCAGTATTTAAGGAAACTAACTTGTTATTTAGAGAAACTAAGTGAATATTAATAGATACAAAGTCAATAAATGAAGAAAACTGTCCTTAATTGGAAACAATAAGGGAATCAATTAAAGAATTAGGGAAACTGTTAGGATGGTAGGACAATTGGGAACATTATGGTCATTTAGGAAGGACAATGGGGAAGACTTTGGACAATTGGGAAGGACAATTGGGAACACTCACCCACCCTATTAAAAACAGGCCAAATGTCCCGGTTTGGGCTTCCCTTATCCTGTTTTTCCCTTAGAGATAACGGGACATTTGGCCTGTTTTTAATAGGGGGTTGAGTGTTCGCAAATGTCCTTCCTAAATGTCCAAAGCTTTCCCAAATGTAATATCTCCCCTGAAGCATTTTTGGATGCATTTTTGGCTTTTAACCTGAAACAGAAAAACAGCATTTTTTGGACTTTTGGCTAGAGCCTTGGTTTTTACATATGTTGTTGCCAGCTCCCTAAGGAGTGCAACTGTGTCGGTTTGGACATGCTAGCACTTAGCATTGCTGCACAGGAAGCTCTGTCATTTGGGAACATTTTGGACAATTGGGAAGGAAAATTGGGAACACTCACCACCCTATTAAAAACAGGCCAAATGTCCCGGTTTGGGCTTCCCTTACAGTGCTCTTCCCTTAGAGAAAACGGGACATTTGGCCTGTTTTTAATAGGGGGTTGAGTGTTCCCAATTTTCCTTCCTAAATGTCCAAAGTGTTCCCAAATGTAATATCTCCCCTGAAGCATTTTTGGATGCATTTTTGGCTTTTAACCTGAAACAGAAAAACAGCATTTTTTGGACTTTCGGCTAGAGCCTTGGTTTTTACATATGTTGTTGCCAGCTCCCTAAGGAGTGCAACTGTGTTGGTTTGGACATGCTAGCATTTAGCATTGCTGCACAGGAAGCTCGGTCATTTGGGAAAATTTTGGACAATTGGAAAGGACAATTGGGAACACTCACCACCCTATTAAAAACAGGCCAAATGTCCCGGTTTGGGCTTCCCTTACAGTGCTCTTCCCTTAGAGAAAACGGGACATTTGGCCTGTTTTTAATAGGGCGGGTGAGTGTTCCCAAGTTTCCCAAGTCGTCTGACTCATTTCCAATGCTAATCTTTCACATTTAACAATGGAGTAATGACCTGAAACAAGTTCCATGTCAAAGAAGGTGTTCTGGAGGACCGATGACCAAATTTTGGTGGTCCTGGACCCATGGGAAGGGGCCCAAACAGGATTTTCATTTTTCGCTACGGGACTGCACAAGATAGCAGAAAATTGAGATTTTTTAAAACTTGAGCTAGAGCCCTGATTTTAACATATGCTGTTGCCAGCTCCCTAAGGAGTGCAACTGTGTCGGTTTGGACATGCTAGCACTTAGCATTGCTGCACAGGAAGCTCGGTCATTTGGGAACATTTTGGACAATTGGGAAGGAAAATTGGGAATACTCACCACCCTATTAAAAACAGGCCAAATGTCCCGGTTTGGGCTTCCCTTATCCTGTTTTTCCCTTAGAGAAAACGGGACGTTTGGCCTGTTTTTAATAGGGGGTTGAGTGTTCACAAATGTCCTTCCTAAATGTCCAAAGCTTTCCCAAATGTAATATCTCCCCTGAAGCATTTTGGATGCATTTTTGGCTTTTAACCTGAAACAGAAAAACAGCATTTTTTGGACTTTCGGCTAGAGCCTTGGTTTTTACATATGTTGTTGCCAGCTCCCTAAGGAGTGCAACTGTGTTGGTTTGGACATTCTAGCACTTAGCATTGCTGCACAGGAAGCTCGGTCATTTGGGAACATTTTGGACAATTGGGAAGGACAATTGGGAACCCTCACCACCCTATTAAAAACAGGCCAAATGTCCCGGTTTCCCTTACAGTGCTTTTCCCTTAGAGAAAACGGGACATTTGGCCTGTTTTTAATAGGGCGGGTCAGTGTTCCCAAATGTCCTTCCCAATTGGCTAAAGTGTTCCCAAGTTTCCAGAGTCGTCTGACTCATTTCCAATGCTAATCTTTCACATTTAACAATGGAATAATGACCTCAAACAAGTTCCATGTCAAAGAGGGTGTTCTGGAGGACCGATGACCAAATTTTGGTGGTCCTGGACCCATGGGAAGGGGCCCAAACAGGATTTTCATTTTTCGCTACGGGACTGCACAAGATAGCAGAAAATTGAGATTTTTTTAAACTTGAGCTAGAGCCCTGATTTTAACATATGTTGTTGCCAGCTCCCTAATGAGTGCAACTGTGTTGGTTTGGAATTGCTAGCACTTAGCATGGCTGCACAGGAAGCTCGGCCATTTGGGAAAATTTTGGACAATTGGGAAGGAAAATTGGGAACACTCACCCACCCTATTAAAAACAGGCCAAATGTCCCGGTTTGGGCTTCCCTTATCCTGTTCTTCCCTTAGAGAAAACGGGACATTTTGCCTGTTTTTAATAGGGGGTTGAGTGTTCCCAATTGTCCTTTCTAAATGTCCAAAGCTTTCCCAAATGTAATATCTCCCCTGAAGCATTTTGGATGCATTTTTGGCTTTTAACCTGAAACAGAAAAACAGCATTTTTTGGACTTTCGGCTAGAGCCTTGGTTTTTACATATGTTGTTGCCAGCTCCCTAAGGAGTGCAACTGTGTTGGTTTGGACATTCTAGCACTTAGCATTGCTGCACAGGAAGCTCGGTCATTTGGGAACATTTTGGACAATTGGGAAGGACAATTGGGAACCCTCACCACCCTATTAAAAACAGGCCAAATGTCCCGGTTTCCCTTACAGTGCTTTTCCCTTAGAGAAAACGGGACATTTGGCCTGTTTTTAATAGGGCGGGTCAGTGTTCCCAAATGTCCTTCCCAATTGGCTAAAGTGTTCCCAAGTTTCCAGAGTCGTCTGACTCATTTCCAATGCTAATCTTTCACATTTAATAATGGAATAATGACCTGAAACAAGTTCCATGTCAAAGAGGGTGTTCTGGAGGACCGATGACCAAATTTTGGTGGTCCTGGACCCATGGGAAGGGGCCCAAACAGGATTTTCATTTTTCGCTACGGGACTGCACAAGATAGCAGAAAATTGAGATTTTTTTAAACTTGAGCTAGAGCCCTGATTTTAACATATGTTGTTGCCAGCTCCCTAATGAGTGCAACTGTGTTGGTTTGGAATTGCTAGCACTTAGCATGGCTGCACAGGAAGCTCGGCCATTTGGGAAAATTTTGGACAATTGGGAAGGAAAATTGGGAACACTCACCCACCCTATTAAAAACAGGCCAAATGTCCCGGTTTGGGCTTCCCTTATCCTGTTCTTCCCTTAGAGAAAACGGGACATTTTGCCTGTTTTTAATAGGGTGAGTAAGTGTTCCCAATTGTCCTTCCCAATTGGCTAAAGTGGTCCCAAATGTCTTAAGTTCCAGGGCAGCCATGCTAAGTGCTAGCCGACTTTTAAGCCTGACAGTGGGTGCAGCTGCAGCCTGGGCTCCCTTCCTCTCCCTGGAAGTCAGCTGGAATACCAGGGCCATGAAACAAAATTGCAAACACCCATATCCATCAGGGGGTGTGTGGGCCATGGAGTGTGTCCGATTTTGAGGCCTCTCCATGGGCTTAGCTCCAGTCGGGCCCCCCTTCCCCTTCCTGGAAGTCAGTTAGTATACCAGGGGCACGAAATAAAAAAACGTTGATACAAGGGTTTTCAGCCCGAACCAGGCCATTTGGCCTGTTTTTAATAGGGCGGGTGAGTGTTCCCAAATGTCCTTCCCAATTGGCTAAAGTGTTCCGAAATGTCTTAAGTTCCAAGGCAACCATGCTAAGTGCTAGCCGACTTTGAAGCCTGACAGTGGGTGCAGCTGCAGCCTGGGCTCCCTTCCTCTCCCTGGAAGTCAGTTAGTATACCAGGGGCATGAAAAAAAATTGCAAACACCCACATCCATCAGGGGGTGTGTGGGCCATGGAGTGTGTCCGATTTTGAGGCCTCTCCATGGGCTTAGCTCCAGTCGGGCCCCCCTTCCCCTTCCTGGAAGTCAGTTAGTATACCAGGGGCACGAAATAAAAAAACGTTGATACAAGGGTTTTCAGCCCGAACCAGGCCATTTGGCCTGTTTTTAATAGGGCGGGTGAGTGTTCCCAAATGTCCTTCCCAATTGGCTAAAGTGTTCCGAAATGTCTTAAGTTCCAAGGCAACCATGCAAAGTGCTAGCCGACTTTGAAGCCTGACAGTGGGTGCAGCTGCAGCCTGGGCTCCCTTCCTCTCCCTGGAAGTCAGTTAGTATACCAGGGGCATGAAAAAAAATTGCAAACACCCACATCCATCAGGGGGTGTGTGGGCCATGGAGTGTGTCCAATTTTGAGGCCTCTCCATGGGCTTAGCTCCAGTCGGGCCCCCCTTCCCCTTCCTGGAAGTCAGTTAGTATACCAGGGGCACGAAATAAAAAAACGTTGATACAAGGGTTTTCAGCCCGAACCAGGCCATTTGGCCTGTTTTTAATAGGGCGGGTGAGTGTTCCCAAATGTCCTTCCCAATTGGCTAAAGTGTTCCGAAATGTCTTAAGTTCCAAGGCAACCATGCTAAGTGCTAGCCGACTTTGAAGCCTGACAGTGGGTGCAGCTGCAGCCTGGGCTCCCTTCCTCTCCCTGGAAGTCAGTTAGTATACCAGGGGCATGAAAAAAAATTGCAAACACCCACATCCATCAGGGGGTGTGTGGGCCATGGAGTGTGTCCGATTTTGAGGCCTCTCCATGGGCTTAGCTCCAGTCGGGCCCCCCCTTCCCCTTCCTGGAAGTCAGTTAGTATACCAGGGGCACGAAAAAAAAAAAAAGTTGATATAAGGGTTCACGGCCTCAACCAGGACATTTGGCCTGTTTTTAATAGGGGATTGAGTGTTCCCAATTGTCCTTTTCAATTGGCAAAAGTGTTCCCAATTGTCCTTCCCAATTGGCAAAAGTGTTCCCAAGTGTCCCAAATTATAAGACCCAAAGGTCAAAAGGCCATGTTCAATGCTAATAATTTTTTTTTCACATTTAACATTGAAATAAAGACCTGAAACCTTTGCCATGTCAAAGAGGGTGTTCTGGAGAATCTTTGACCAAATTTTGGGGGACCTAGACCCATGGGAAGGGTCCCTACTGGCCCCCCAAAAATATTTCTTGACACTTGGGAACATTTTTGACATTTCTCATGGCATTTTCAAAAATTTCAAATAATCATAATTAATAATGGAAAGCACCCAGAGAACCCAAATTTTGCACAGAAGTGGGCTGCAGTCCCCTCTAACAATGTGCATAAGTGTTTTTACTCCAAACCATCTAGAACGAAAAAAGTCTGGTTCAAGATTCCCCCAAAACATGGTCTTAGGATCATTATGTCCAACACCACTTTGAAATTTAGTTTTGAACAGAGAAACTTTTGTTCTGAGTGTGCCAGCGCCATGAAACTTTAATATGTTGTTCCCGGGCCTCAATGGGGCGGGGCCACCTTGGTTTGGAGTCGCTAGCACCTAGCATGCGCGCGTGGGAGGCGGGACAAATGGCATGCAAATGATAGGGACGATTTTTATAAGGGAAAATGAATGGGAAATGTTCCCAAATTTCCGGAGTGTAAACAGCCATATTTCTCCCAAAAATGTTGCTAAATGCGTGATTCTTGTATCTATGCGGCCGTTATGATCCCTAGATTCAGTGTGTAGGGCGTGGTTATTGTAGAACATCAGGAATCCTATCCGCTCAAGGCAAGGTTCCAGGTGGATGGAACCAAGCCTATAGCGTAGCCACGCCCCTGTTATTAAACATACTTGACATTTGTTTAAATATTTTAATGAGAAGTACTATTATTTCAATTGTACTTGTTAGAATCGCAAGGATTTTCTTCCATTTGGGAACACTTTGGCCATGTGGGAATATAAGGGGGTGAGCGAGTTGGGCAGAGTCCGACTTTGAGGCCTGATTTCAGGCTAAGGCCCAGTCCAGCCTGCCTTCATCTCTATGGAAGTCAGTTAATATACCAGGGGCACGAAAAAAAAGAAGTTGCTATAAGGGTTCACAGCCTCAACCAGGACATTTGGCCTGTTTTTAATAGGGTGGCTGAGTGTTCCCAATTCTCTTTCCCAAATACCAAAAAGTGTTCCCAATAGGCAAAAGTATTCCCGATTGTCCTTTCCCAAAAATTGTCTGCCAGGGGCATGAGCTTGTCAATCCAGGCTTAGAGACACTTTCTGGGCCTGGCAGCTGAGACTGGGGGGCCTGGAGGTCAACATCCAACCATACAATCATAAGTGTTCCCAATTGGCTAAAGTGTTCCCAAGTGTCCCAAAATATAAGACCCAAAGGTCAAAAGGCCATGTTCAATGCTAATAATTTTTTTTTCACATTTAACATTGATATATTGACCTGAAACCTGTTCCATGTAGTTGAGGGTGATCTGGAGAATCAATGTTCAATTTTGGGGGGACCTGGACCCATGGGAAGGGTCCATACTGGCCCTCCAAGAAGGGGTCTTGACATTTGGGAACACTTTGACCATTTCATGTACAGTTTCTGAGTCCTTATCCTGATTTTCCCTTAGAGAAAACGTGACATTTGGCCTGTTTTTAATAGGGGATTGAGTGTTCCCAATTGTCCTTCCCAATTGGCAAAAGTAATCCCAACTGTCCTTCCCAATTGTCAAAAGTGTTCCCAAGTGTCCCAAATTATAAGACCCAAAGGTCAAAAGGCCATGTTCAATGCTAATAATTTTTTTTTCACATTTAACATTGATATATTGACCTGAAACCTGTTCCATGTAGTTGAGGGTGATCTGGAGAATCAATGTTCAATTTTGGGGGGACCTGGACCCATGGGAAGGGTCCATACTGGCCCTCCAAGAAGGGGTCTAGACATTTGGGAACACTTTGACCATTTCATGTACAGTTTCTGAGTCCTTATCCTGATTTTCCCTTAGAGAAAACGTGACATTTGGCCTGTTTTTAATAGGGGATTGAGTGTTCCCAATTGTCCTTCCCAATTGGCAAAAGTAATCCCAACTGTCCTTCCCAATTGTCAAAAGTGTTCCCAAGTGTCCCAAATTATAAGACCCAAAGGTCAAAAGGCCATGTTCAATGCTAATAATTTTTTTTTCACATTTAACATTGAAATAAAGACCTGAAACCTTTGCCATGTCAAAGAGGGTGTTCTGGAGAATCTTTGACCAAATTTTGGTGGACCTAGACCCATGGGAAGGGTCCCTACTGGCCCCCCAAAAATATTTCTTGACACTTGGGAACATTTTTGACATTTCTCATGGCATTTTCAAAAATTTCAAATAATCATAATTAATAATGGAAAGCACCCAGAGACCCCAAATTTTGCACAGAAGTGGGCTGCAGTCCCCTCTAACAATGTGCATAAGTGTTTTTATTCCAAACCTTCTAGAACAAAAAAATGCTGGTTCAAGATTCCCCCAAAACATGGTCTTAGGATCGTTATGTCCAACACCACTTTGAAATTTAGTTTTGAATGGAGAAACTTTTGTTCTGAGTGGGCCAGCGCCACGAAACTTTAATATGTTGTTCCCGGGCTGCAATGGGGCGGGGCCACCTTGGTTTGGAGTCGCTAGCACCTAGCATGCGCGCGTGGGAGGCGGGACAAATGGCATGCAAATGATAGGGACGATTTTTATAAGGGAAAATGAATGGGAAATGTTCCCAAATGTTCGGAGTTTAAACAGCCATATTTCTCCCAAAAATGTTGCTACATGCGTGATTCCTGTATCTATGCTGCCGTTATGATCCCTATATTAAGTGTGTAGGGCGTGGTTATTGTAGAACATCAGGAATCCTATCCGCTCAAGGCAAGGTTCCAGGGGGATGGAACCAAGCCTATATTGCAGCCACGCCCCTGTTATTAAACATACTTGACATTTGTTTAAATATTTTAATGAGAAGTACTATTATTTCAATTGTACTTGTTAGAATCGCAAGGATTTTCTTCCATTTGGGAACACTTTGGCCATATGGGAATATAAGAGGGTGAGCGAGTTGGGCAGAGTCCGACTTTGAGGCCTGATTTCAGGCTAAGGCCCAGTCCAGCCTCCCTTCATCTCTATGGAAGTCAGTTAATATACCAGGGGCACGAAAAAAAATAAGTTGCTATAAGGGTTCACAGCCTCAACCAGGACATTTGGCCTGTTTTTAATAGAGGATTGAGTGTTGCCAATTGTCCTTCCCAATTGGAAAAAGTGTTCCCAAGCATCCCACATTATTAAACCTAAAGGTCATGCTCCATTTTTCAATGCCAATATATCGTTTAACACACTTAGCAGTGAAGTGATGGCCTGGAACCTGTTCAGTGTTGGTGAGGGTGACGTGGAGAACCAAGGACCAAATTCTGGTGGTCCTGGACCCATGGGAAGGGTCCATACTGGCACCCGAGAACGTGTCAGACAACACTTTAGAAATCACACGACATTTGGCCTGTTTTTAATAGGGTGGCTGAGTGTTCCCAATTCTCTTTCCCAAATATCAAAAAGTGTTCCTCATTGGCAAAAGTGTTCCCGATTGTCCTATGCACCCCCCCTCTCCCCCCACCCCCAGACCCCCCAAACCCCCCAAGACCCCCCAAGCCCACCGCAACCCCCTCCCTTTTTCAAATGACAAAAGTGTTCCCAATTGGTAAAAGTGTTCCCAATTGTCCAACGCACCCCCCCCCCACACCCCCCCCCAAACCCCCCTCCCAAGACCCCCCCAGGCCACTGCAGCCCCCTCCTCAGAGTATCCCACCATTTTAATACCCAAGTGTCAAAAACATTCCCTATACACCCGTGCCCTCACAACCCACTACTGCCCCCTATTGGCCAGCACTTCTGCAGCCCCTTACCATGTATTCCCAATTTGCAAACATGTACCACAATGGCAAATGCAGGAATAGCGCCACCTATGCCTTAAAGCTGGCCGTCACGGTGTATTCCTGAATGGTCCCATTGTTCCCATGTTTACACCCCAAATGGCGAGAATCTTCCCAAAGTAACATGCACGCTCCTGCCAAATGGCAAAAACGGCGACCACATTGACATTGGGGTGCGTTTCGGCCAATGGCCATACTTTTCAATGCAAAATCTCGGACACCGGGGAACGTTTCCCTAGTCCCCTACCCCCTAACCCCATAACCTTATCCCCTATCCCCTAACCCCATAACCTTATCCCCTAACCCTAGCCCCATAACCTTATCCCCTAACCCTATCCCCATAACCTTATCCCCTACCCCCTAACCCCATAACCTTATCCCCTAACCCTAACCCCATAACCTTATCCCCTAACCCTAGCCCCATAACCCTGTCCCCCTAACCCTATCCCCATAATCATATCCCCTAACCCTATCCCCATAACCCTATCCCCCTAACCCTATCCCCATAACCCTAACCCCATAACCCTATCCCCATAACCCTATCCCCCTAACCCTATCCCCCTAACCCTAACCCCATAACCCTAACCCCATAACCCTAACCCTAGCCCTAATTACCCTATCCCCATAACCATATCCCCTAACCCTAAAACAATATCCCCTAACCCCTAACCCTAATGTTGCAGATCTTCTAATAACTTGGTTACAGAGTGGTTGGAAATATAAATGATCATATGGTTAAATCTTCTCCCATATTTCCTCTAATCAACAGTTGACATTAAACATATTTTACCCCGCTCTGCTTTATAAATTAAAAAAATGAAATTGACACAGATGCAGTTTGACAAAATGTTCAGGTTTCATCGAGCCAAAACTAAACCGGACTATTTTGTGATTAAACCAACCTCATTATGAACATAATGAAACATTTAATGGGCAAAATAAGGAGGCGGCAATCATCACGAGGCACACGACAGCTGCTGCATAACAACTATTTGCACAAATGCTCTTTTGTCACGTCTCTGCAGAATAACAGGATCCTTGGGAACGAGACAGCTGTGTGTGTATTTTCTTGGTATTATGGTGTAGAATAATATGGAAGATGTCAAATGCTTCAATAAAAACAAATCAGAGAAATGAAATACAATACGCATAGTAAGATGCATTTCCTTTTTTTATGTATGCAATTACTGTCATAATTAAATAATAAAAAAAAAAACATTAGTTAAAAGGACAAGCATACAGTTTTTTTTTTGGTATTCAATAACTGAATTGTTTTTCATTTGATGTCGATTTTTTTCACACAACATTAAAATCAAATCACAACAAAGAAACAAACAAACGTGACTTGCTTTTTAATATGGCGTGATGTTACAATGAAAAACAATTAATTCAGTTATTAAAGAAAAAAAGCTTAATCATTGGTCTTTTAACGCATGTATTTAATTTGACGTGTACTTTATTTTGTTTCATTTGTTTTATGCCTTTTAAATCTTCCACAGAATAAGGTGGAGTACAATTCATTCATTGTTTTTGACTGTGTTTTAAATATTTGTACCTTAGACCTAGTGCTGGGCGGTATACCGGTTCATACCAAAAACCGGTGTATATTTTCGTCACGATGTTAATTTTTAATATACCGCCATACCGGTGTGTTTAACAACACGTCTGGAACGAACGTTATGCTGCGCCACGCGACACTGTTTTAGACGGACCCTTTAAAATGCTGCACTTCTAAGCAGCGACGGTAAACAGCAGCGCACCAGAGGGACGTCACACGGAAGATGGATGCTGCAGAAGTAGTAGAAACAAACTTGTGCCAAAAAAAGGAGCCGCCGGGTCTGTTGTTTGGAGGTTTTTTGGTTTCCAAAAATCCGACGTTGACCAAACAACCGTTTTATGCAAGTGCTGTCGGGCTAAAATAGTTGCGAAAGGCGGCAACGCGAGCAATTTGCTCCACCGCCTCAGCTGCAAACACGTCTTGGAGTATCAAGAATGTATGAAATTAAAGTCAGCAGGCTCAGCGCCCTCCACATCAGCAGGTAACACGGGGAAAGCTAAAGAAAAGTCGAGCCAAATGTCACTTAAAGACGCGTTTGCTAGAGGGACTCGCTATGACAGAAAAAGCAGATTACAAACTCCATCACCAACCACCGAGCTAAAGACACGGTCCCCTTAATACAGTGGTGAGGAATGAGTCAATTAAGGCAATTTACTGCAGTAATTCCTCTCTCAACGAGTAGAAAATGCATTGAACATTGAATATGCATGAAAAAAAACCCCCGTCAAAAACCGGAAAACCGGCATAATTTTGAAATAAAACGTGATATGAATTTTTGGTCATACCGCCCAGCACTATCTCATACCCTAAGAAAAGCAGTACTGATACGGACCGCAGTACCCAGATCAAATCAAGTAAACTGAAGTAAAACTGTCTTGGATGCAGACTTTCTACTGATCTTGCAGCTCAAAGAACACTGGCAAAGCACGACGGAGGAATAAGCCGTATAACAACTGGATCTCATACATTTGAACACTTTACCAACTTAATTTCAGATTCATTTTTAAGCCTTTTTGAAGGATCCGTGGATACTCCGTCTTCAGAAGACACTCGAGTCATTTCCTCTTACGTGTGCAGAAACGAAATGCAGCATTATATACGGAGTATTGCAGAAGAAGTTAAAATTATACAGATTTAAAAAAAACAAAAACAAAAAAAAATCACACTTAACAATAAAAGTGTTTAGCGGTGCAGACTACATGATTAGGCAGTCATGATTTTTCACAGAAAGTAAAAACAAAGCTGGTCCTCAGCAACAAAGTGGCAACGGTGTCGATATCACTACTGAACACACACTCACGCGCACACACACACACACACACTTATACACAGGATATGACATCATGGGCCCCACCTGATTAACACTTCACAAGTGGCACTGTATCAGTCCATTAAAAAGATCATTTTGATGGTGTATATGGAAATGCAAAGCCTCTGCTTAAAGCCAGCATAAAGCGATAATAATAATAATAATACTAAACAAACTAAACAGAATGAAAAATGAAATTATTCAGCTGGGATTTGAGTCGCCAGCACAGTGTCATCAGCGTAGAAACACATAATCTGATATGAAAAGCAACATTTGGCCGCGATATAAGAATAAAGGCGATTCAATTTTTGGAATTCGTACCCTGAATTCACTCCCCTCGAATATGCCATCAAGACAAACCAAGGCCCCTGATTGGCCAGAGGTGTGTACCGTAGTAGGTTTTCATTGGTCGATTATTTTATATTCGAGCTCGCTTGAAGGTATATATATATATATATAAAAAAAAAAGTTAATCCAAGTGTTTTTCACACTAGTATAAAAAAAAAAAAAAAATCTCTGTTGCTGTTGGTTACCATTTAGTGTGGAGACAGAAAAACTGACCTCAGATCAGGCGTTGGAGGCAAATTCACCTCACATCCACAGTTCATAGAGTTTGCTGGACTACGATAAGGAAAAAGCGATCACAAAGCATTCTGGAGCAGCTGTACTTCCAATCCGAAAAAAAAAAAGAAAATACTTATCTAACTTATCTTCTTTAATTATCCAACATCTTCATTCCTTGTGTGTCACTTTTCTTCAATCCTTATATGATCAAATTAAAACGAATGGTGTGCAGAAGCCAAACACAGAAACAACTAGGTCCGAGGATCACGCATACCGAACGCCATAGTTACCACTGCAAAAATAACCCTTTGATTTCACCGAGCTCCTATCTGCAGCCATGTTACGGTCGCCATTTTGCATCCCTCCTTGGTATTTGTTTTGGGATGCCAAATGGAAGTACGCCATACAACTGTAGTAGATACCAGCACTTCAGTTTCCACAACTCTGGGTATATTTTTACACTTAATCTGTCCAAAACTGGCATTCCTTACCCTTCCTGGAGTCCCATAACCCCCCCCCGCCCCCTCCCACACACACACACACACACACACACCTTCAGTCTTTATATGGTCAACAGCTTCCTGTCGCTCCACTAGCCCCTCCCACTTTGGTCCTTACACGTTCAAACATTCGGTAGAGTCCGCGAGCTCGTCCTCCTTTGAGTCCTTAAATGAAAAACACCCTGTGTTTTAGTAGCCGTTAGCTCCGCCCCCTGACCCCTCCGTGGGGTCAGAGGTCAAAGGTCAGTGACCTTGTTCTCCAGGGCGGCGGCGATCTGCTGCAGGCGGAGGGTCAGCTGTTTATTCTGGGCCGCTGGGTCCTCGTCCAGAGACTGGATGATCTGAAGAAGACCAAAAACACACAACATCAACATTTACCCCCCAAAAGATGACAGTTTCTTTTGCTTCTTTTTTATTTTATTTTGTTGTCATTTTAGAGCGCGTTATTTGCTAAATTGTCAAATAATAGTTGGCATGCACAGATGAAGTGCATGGCAACGTGAATTACTGAAACTGCATTAACTGACTGGACGATCTGAAGGAGACGAGTAAAATAAAGCAGATATCTGAAAGTATAAACAGGACGCAGGAGATAAATTAAACTTTAAACCACAAAGATTCAGTTAGAAGCTTCAAATGTAGGTTTGGCACCACGAACAGAAGTACGCAATAACGTTCTGAAATGAACAAAAAGACATTTCTCACCACATCGTAGTACTTGCTGGCGTACTGGTACAGCTGATGTAAGGCCAACTGGGTGTTCAGCTTGTCTGTGTGTTGCTACAAAGTGGAAACAAACGTTACACATTACATATTAAAACTGTTTAAATCCTCTGAAGTGGACACCAGCTGCATTTCCATTAAAGTTATGCTCATTTTCAGGTTCATAATTGTATTTAGAGGTTATGTCAGAATAGGTTTTACATGGTTTAATCTTCAAAAAACAAAATATTTTTGTTGTACTGCACATTGCTGCAGCTCCTCTTTTCACCCTGTGTGTTGAGCTCTCTGTTTTAGCTACAGAGTGAGACATCTCACTTCTGTATTATCTTTGTTGGGAGTCGCACATGCTGCAGTAGCTAGGTAAGGACTACTAGCCAGTCAGAAGCAGAGTATGAGGGCGTGTCCTGACAGTACCTAGGTAAGGACTACTAGCCAGTCAGAAGCAGAGTATGAGGGCGTGTCCTGACAGTACCTAGGTAAGGACTACTAGCCAGTCAGAAGCAGAGTATGAGGGCGTGTCCTGACAGTAGCTAGGTAAGGACTACTAGCCAGTCAGAAGCAGAGTATGAGGGCGTGTCCTGACAGTACCTAGGTAAGGACTACTAGCCAGTCAGAAGCAGAGTATGAGGGCGTGCCCTGACAGTACCTAGGTAAGGACTACTAGCCAGTCAGAAGCAGAGTATGAGGGCGTGCCCTGACAGTACCTAGGTAAGGACTACTAGCCAGTCAGAAGCAGAGTATGAGGGCGTGTCCTGACAGTAGCTAGGTAAGGACTACTAGCCAGTCAGGAGCAGAGTATGAGGGCGTGCCCTGACAGTACCTAGGTAAGGACTACTAGCCAGTCAGGAGCAGAGCATGAGGGCGTGCCCTGACAGTACCTAGGTAAGGACTACTAGCCAGTCAGAAGCAGAGTATGAGGGCGTGTCCTGACAGTACCTAGGTAAGGACTACTAGCCAGTCAGAAGCAGAGTATGAGGGCGTGTCCTGACAGTACCTAGGTAAGGACTACTAGCCAGTCAGAAGCAGAGCATGAGGGCGTGTCCTGACAGTACCTAGGTAAGGACTACTAGCCAGTCAGAAGCAGAGTATGAGGGCGTGTCCTGACAGTACCTAGGTAAGGACTACTAGCCAGTCAGAAGCAGAGTATGAGGGCGTGTCCTGACAGTACCTAGGTAAGGACTACTAGCCAGTCAGAAGCAGAGTATGAGGGCGTGTCCTGACAGTACCTAGGTAAGGACTACTAGCCAGTCAGGAGCAGAGTATGAGGGCGTGCCCTGACAGTACTTAGGTAAGGACTACTAGCCAGTCAGAAGCAGAGTATGAGGGCGTGTCCTGACAGTACCTAGGTAAGGACTACTAGCCAGTCAGAAGCAGAGTATGAGGGCGTGCCCTGACAGTACCTAGGTAAGGACTACTAGCCAGTCAGAAGCAGAGTATGAGGGCGTGCCCTGACAGTACCTAGGTAAGGACTACTAGCCAGTCAGAAGCAGAGTATGAGGGCGTGTCCTGACAGTAGCTAGGTAAGGACTACTAGCCAGTCAGGAGCAGAGTATGAGGGCGTGCCCTGACAGTACCTAGGTAAGGACTACTAGCCAGTCAGGAGCAGAGCATGAGGGCGTGCCCTGACAGTACCTAGGTAAGGACTACTAGCCAGTCAGAAGCAGAGTATGAGGGCGTGTCCTGACAGTACCTAGGTAAGGACTACTAGCCAGTCAGAAGCAGAGTATGAGGGCGTGTCCTGACAGTACCTAGGTAAGGACTACTAGCCAGTCAGAAGCAGAGCATGAGGGCGTGTCCTGACAGTACCTAGGTAAGGACTACTAGCCAGTCAGAAGCAGAGTATGAGGGCGTGTCCTGACAGTACCTAGGTAAGGACTACTAGCCAGTCAGAAGCAGAGTATGAGGGCGTGTCCTGACAGTACCTAGGTAAGGACTACTAGCCAGTCAGAAGCAGAGTATGAGGGCGTGTCCTGACAGTACCTAGGTAAGGACTACTAGCCAGTCAGGAGCAGAGTATGAGGGCGTGCCCTGACAGTACTTAGGTAAGGACTACTAGCCAGTCAGAAGCAGAGTATGAGGGCGTGTCCTGACAGTACCTAGGTAAGGACTACTAGCCAGTCAGAAGCAGAGTATGAGGGCGTGCCATGCTAGCAGCTAGGCGAGCATTATAACGTGTGTTCCAAAGTGACCACGTGTGTCTCTGAAGTAAAGGCTGGACTACAACAGAGCTGTTTGGAGCAGTTGGTGAACAGAGTTTTCTGGTGGAGATGGTAAGTCCCTTTGGGGGGGGGGGACTTTGGGCTTTTTCACTTAACATAAACCTATAACATGCATAAAAAGATATATAAAACAATAAAGGAAAGGGGGGAAAAGCCAAAAATCATTTAAAACATTGAGTAGATTTGACAGAAATGTTGAGTAGATTTGACAATATTTTGACAATATTGATGATATTAAACTGTTGATGACACCAAGCTCTTTAAAAAGCAGATAAAGATGCATCTTTTTAGTCAGGCGTTGGTTTAGCCACATTCTCGACTGTATTACTATGTACCTTATGCTTTTGTGTGATTTATTGTGCTTTTTCTGATTACTGATTTGTTTTATTGTATTTCTTATTTTGGCCTGTGAAGCACTTTGTGACTCTGTAATAATAAGTGCTATATAAATAAAAATGCACTCACTCTTGTTTATATGGAGGTTAAATGCATTTATCGTACTGTTGCTTTGGACAAAAGCGTCTGGCAAATAAATGTATGTGTGTCAGGTTTATGTTCATGTTGAAGGAAACTAATAAAAAAAAACCTCATAAAAAGCAAATTCATCTGAGGATTCAAAGTATTTACTGGTTGCGCTGGGTCAGTTATTGTTGATGTTGGCTAAATTTGAGGCTTTAATCAAAAAACATAAACTATGAATGCTCTTAGCAGCGGTGCAGCAATAATATCCATCCTGTATATCCACAGTGGACCCATCTATGGTCTTAATTACAATTCAAAAGTACAT
>CM042447.1:3317691-3322691 GCA_023631565.1 Gymnocephalus cernua | reverse complement strand
ATTCATTCAGGTTAGGTGCTGCACCTAAGACTTATAACGGCAGGGACAACCCTAAAAATCCAGTCCGAGTGAGACTTCAGACTCCTGAGCCCTTTGCATGATCTCTGTGAGTGTGTGAACTGACTCGGCTGAGTTTGTGCTCCGTCTTGGTGCAGGCGTCCATGAAGGTCTGGGCGATGACGTGCAGCGACGCGTCCACCACCTCCGTCACGTGCACGTCGAAGATGAAGCCGGGGTTCCTCAGCATGTTTACCCAAAACCGCATAGGCAAGCTGGGGACAAGGACAGACTCGGGGTCAGGTCGGTCAAATTACCAGGAAGTGGATATCACGACACATTAAAACACATCAAAAAAAGCTTTCGAAGTTTGCTGAAATTTCCCAGAAACTGACTGACTTGACATTGTCACGGTCAAAGTAAATTAAAATATAGTAGTAGTTTATTCAGTCATCATAAAAACAATAATCATATACATATCACCGGGACTGGGCATCGGGAACCAGCTCCAACTTGGAAATGTTTCAAAATGACGATTCCAATGAAAATCGCTTTTTATTGTAATCGTGAAAAAAAAAAAAAAAAATCTGATCATCGGTTCCAAATTAAACACGTGCAAGTTTTGGTTTCCGTAGCGACCGCCGTACTTCCACGCTCTTGTTGTGTTGCAGCCACGGAGCACAGTAAGCAGCGCTCCGAAGTGCGTCTTTATTTTACGTTGAAAAAAGCGTAAAAACTAGCAAACTAGAAATCTAGACGCACCCGAGCGGCGGTGCGTGTAATTTGCAGCCAGGGTCGTCTAGCAACTCTCCGCTGGCTTGTCAGGCCAATCACATCGCGTATGGAGTCGGTGGGCGGGGCTTAACATAATGACGGCAGAGTTGCGACGGTTCCGCGTGAATTCCCTGCAACTTGAAAACAAAGAAGATGGCTGCTGCTGCTGGAGAACAGCGGTCTTCTGGAAGACTTGAGTTAAGCTTTTCTTTGAGAAAAGAACAAAAAAAGGAAGATGTCACCTTCTTCGTTGCTCTGCCTGGTTGTAGCGCTATCCTATTGCGTGCAGAGGGAATTTGAAAGACAACCGTTTATCCCGCCCCTCGGGATTGAGCCCTGAACAATGGAGAGTTCCCAGACCCAACATCTGGATGTGGGTCAGACCCAACATCTGGATGTGGGTCAGACCCGACATCTGGATGTGGGTCAGACCCGACATCTGGATGTGGGTCGGGCTTGTCAGGCTACGGTAAAACTGTTAATCACCATTGAATCCAAATAAAATGTGAAATAAGCACGTGACCCCGTTTCAACTCCACTCCTCAAAGAACCGTTATGGAGAATCGATAAGAACCGAAGTCAAAAGGAAGAATCGGGATTGGAATCAGAAACTCCCAACGATGCCCAACAGTATATACATCACAGTGTAAACTCAAACAGCAAGGCAAGGCTGCTTTATCTGTAGAGCACTTTTTAGCAACAGGGCAATTCAAAGTGCTTTACATGAAGACGATTAAAATACGACACTAAAAGTTACAGTGCAGTATAAGAAATTAAACATTAAAGAGCAGTTAAAAATTGTTATATAAAAGCAGATAAAATAAGCAACGAAAGTATAAGAAATGGATAGTTATTTAACGAAAGGCAACATCAAAAAGAAAGGAAGGTCTTCAGCCTTGATTTAAAAGAACTGAGAGTTGCAGCGGACCTGCAATTTTCTGGGAGTTGGTTCCAGATATGTGGAGCATAGAAACTAAATGCTGCTTCTCCCTGTTTAGTTCTGACTCTGGGGACAGAAAGCAGACCCGTCCCAGACCACCTGAGAGGTCTGGGGGGTTCGTAGTTGACTAGCAGACCTGTCCCAGACCACCTGAGAGGTCTGGGTGGTTCGTAGTTTACTAGCAGACCTGTCCCAGACCACCTGAGAGGTCTGGGGGATTCGTAGTTTACTAGCAGACCTGTCCCAGACCACCTGAGAGGTCTGGGTGGTTCGTAGTTTACTAGCAGACCTGTCCCAGACCACCTGAGAGGTCTGGGTGGGTCGTAGTTTATTAGCAGACCTGTCCCAGACCACCTGAGAGGTCTGGGTGGTTCGTAGTTTCCTAGCAGGTCAGAAATGTATTTTGGACCTAAACCGTTTAATGATTTATAAACTAGTAGAAGCATTTTGAAATCAACTCTCTGAGGCACAGGAAGCCAGTGTAAAGACTTCAGAACTGGAGTGATGTGATCCACTTTCTTGGTCTTAGTGAGTAAATAGTGACTGAAAGGATTAGGCTGAAGCCAAAGCTTGTATATGCCCATCGTGTGTTCTTATCGATTAAGATTGAGAATATTTATTGTATCACATTTGGGCCAGAACTCCTGATCTCAACCAACTATCTTATTAAAAGACAAAACAAATCAAAAAAAAACTTTACTCTTTGCCCGTTTGCTAAACCAAAAGTGTAAGTACCTTATTAAACGGTGTGTTCGTCTGCTCTAAATGAAGGGAAACGACTAATCCCAACTGCTTACGCTGTTTCCCTTCCCTCCTCTCCTCCCTTCATCATTTCATCTCTTTCTCCACAGACCATAACCCTGGTCAATAATTCACGACAGCTGATGAATATTTCATTGTCCAACTTGGATGTGTTCCTGGTGATTGACAGGCTGAGCTCAAGGCAGGGCTGGACTGGGGTAGAAAAATCAGCCCCGGGCTTTTGAGACCAGACCAGTCCACCACAATCGGCGGACACCAACCGTCCTTGCACTCCCCTTCGACACGTACGTACACGCAGGGTCCAGAATTAGCACCATTTACCAGCCACATGCTAACAGGTCCTCTCTTGTAGACAAGGGTGTTAAAATAATCGTTTGACGTGCTTAAATCTCAAGTTTCTAGCTAGCTACAGGCACTTTGTGAGGGCGGGACTTAAATGTGTTCCTTCTCTGTGGTAGGATGGAAGTGGGTCATAGTGGGATGTGATTGGCCAGTGTACAGATGAGTGATAAAACAGTGGGCCAATCATGTGATCTCTCTTATCTCCAAGGGCCGACAAAAACAAAAACAAAACAAAAAAAAAGTTTTTGACCGGAGTGCAGCTGTTGTGACTGTGGTCATAGTTTTCTTTTGTCTGCTCTGTTGTGTGTGCGTGGTGCCCTGTTTTTTTTTCTGTTCCATTCTGTATGCAAACAGGTGTGTATGCCATAGCCCGACGACAATTGGTGGAGAGGTTTCAGGCCCAAACCTGATTGGCTGCAGCTGGAGGAAAAAAACCATGTGATAAAGCTGATTGGCTGCAAAATAAGTTGCATGTTGGTCTCATTTGTAGTCGTAACACAGCGAATTATAGTCGGACTAGTGAAGGAAAGAACTACAACACCACGGGATAAAAAAAACAAAAAACATAAGCGTTAGAACGGACATTGGAGGTTACACGGACGTAGAAAAATGAAGACCTTAAAGTTTAAAATTATTTAGGACCTAGAACACAATACTTCAGCAAATTTAAGACTTTTTAAGGCCTAAAATTGTGATTTCGAAATTTTAGACTTTTTAACCCTCGTTGTTGTCCTCGGGTCAAATTTGACCCATTTACGTTTTCTCACAGTACATCATTAAGGTTGCACAGATGAATCCTGCCCTCTGTCTATTGACCCAAAAAGTATATGTACATGTTAGGTATATTTAGTGTGTGTGTCTTGTGTACCTGTTAGTCTTCCAGATGTGCAGCGTCTCCTCGTCCACGTTGTCGTGTCTCTGCGCCTGTTCGTCCAGGAAGTCAAAGAAGTATTTGACGGCAGGAGGGACGGCGGTGCTGGCGCACAAAACGCTGCGGAAGAAATCGTCCACAAACTGCTGCAAAGTGCCCTGTAACACACACACACACACACACACACACACACACACACACACACACACACACACACGTATCTATATACATATGCATATTTTTCTTTTCTTTTAAATTTTAAATTGTCAACATTATTCTCCTATATTGTCCATATTTAATACCGGTCTCTAGACTTTATCCTTGTACTATTGGACTTTTTTGCACTACCACCATGACACACCCTCTCATAGAGCACCTTGCCATGCAGACGCACGCACGCACGCCCTCTCCAAGAGCACCTTGCAGACTGAACCACAGGGTCAGTCTCTGCTCTGTCACTGCAGGCCTCTCATGCTTACACATCCCTTAGTACATTCATGTGGATTTCTATTTAGTATCTTTTCTTTTGTTGTCCATTATTATTCATGTGGATTTGTTATTTTATCATCCTGTTTATGATGTATGTGTACGTTGTGTGTGATGTCTTTTTCCCTTGGGGATCAATAAAGTATCTTTCTATCTGAATCTATTTTCTTGGAAAAACGCTGACCATCTCTCTCCTTGGACGCTGTAAAAATTATCCTTCTCCCGCTGCTAATATTTATTTCAGGCGGTGCCAATTTACCTTAAATCATTCTTTAATCATTCAGTTGTTACCAACTTTATTTGCATGCACGGAAATATTTATTCATCTTATTATTTGCAACTGCACTGTAAAGTGAGCGTCTTTCAATAAAACAAATGGGTACTGTCCATTAGCTCCCGGCTGATTTCATTTAACAGAGAAACCTCACAAAAGAAAGAGAGCATTGCATTTTTTGTAGTCCAGGGTTTCTGCAGGTTTCACCAAGTCACATTTTAGACTTTTTAAGACCATTATGAATCAAATGTAAGAACTACATTATCCACGACATCAAAAAAGAAAAGGAAATGCAGAGTCACAAAATCAACTGCTTTCTTGCATAAAAGCAGTAGGCTTCAAATACGTTGTTAGTTACTGACTTAAACCTAAATTGCCCTAAATTCAGTTTTTTTCAAGCCAAGGGTCCTTAAACTTGCACTTCCCCGTAGCCTGTGGTACCACCGAAAGAGACTCGCAGCCAATAAAGCTGATTGGCTGCAAAATAAGTTGCATGTTGGTCTCATTTGTAGTCCTAATACAGCTAATTATAGTCAGACTAGCGAAGGAAAGAA
>CM042447.1:3307691-3312691 GCA_023631565.1 Gymnocephalus cernua | reverse complement strand
GCACAAGTGTTACGTAACCCAACCCTCCATACGTTTGGTTCTATAAAAATACATACAGTGTTCAACAGTTACGCCGCCTTCACACTGGCACTTGGAATCAGCTCCGTAATACGCATCGCGCCTCGAGTGGACGTCGTACTACACCGCTGAAACGCTTCGGCAGCGAGTAAAACTCCAACTGTCTACGAGCTCTCATCTGAGAAGTATAGAGGTACAAACAGAAAGGCTGCTGCCCAGGTCGGTTATATGTGATATAGCGCTATAGTGTCAATAGTTCGATGTCTGTTGCTAACCAACTTAGTTTTTTTTGTGATTGTTGCGGGCAAAAATCCTTGATTATGCGGCACGTTTTCTTAAAAAATGCGATGGAATATGGGGGATATTTATGCAAATGTATGCGATGAAATTGCGGGAACTAGCAAAAATTGCGGTTTGATGAAAAAGAGAAAAAAAAAGTGATTCCCCCCCAACACCGTGTTCTCAGTAGGAGAAATGACGTCACTTCATAACGTTACCATGGCAACAGGGGAAAATGGCTGCTCTTGTGTGCAGTAAATGCAACATTTTTCAACTTTCTGCTGAGATATATGTGACTTTTTTGCAACGTGTGCGGGGGATTATGAAATCATGCAAGCCCCGCATATTTTGCGCGGAAATCGGCAATTTCTGCGGCAATTTCTGCGGCAATTTCTGCGGCAAAAGTGCGGCAAATTTTAAAAAAAAATGAGGCCCCCGCATAAATGCGGACTTTGGCTGATTATGAGTTGAATTCTGCGATCGCATAATCACGTTTTTCTAGAGGGACTGAGTATCCTACGCATTGTTTCTGCACGGAAGAACTTTTCTCATACTCCAAAATTAATCGGTCGTTTCTTTCTATAATTACACACTAATGTTTTTTTATTTAAAAGTTAAGAATTCAGATTTATCATTACCATAGCAACGCTATCTTCCGCTCGGGTTGTCCGATAGGAACCGTCCGTTGCCTGTCGTACGAGTTCAACTTTTTTAACGCATCCGGATGACCAACGGACCCCTTTTTTTTTTTCGCACCGCACTCGTTCGCATCGGTTTCCGACCCATTCGCACGCGGTCTGCGACTCTCCGTAGGACATGAATGACTTGCGTTTCGCAGCTGTATCTACCGTGCCAACGTGAAGGCGGCGTAAAGGTTGCCCGATGGCCCGGGGTGAAAGATAAACGCCACGTCCGGCGTCATCGCATCATTTGACTTGAATCAAGATCTGAGTTGGGACTCGATGCTTTTGACAGGTTTTTTTTTTTGTTCGACATTTTGTTTTCACACTTTTGATGATTTCATCGTTTGACTTTCTTTCCAAAAAATTTATAAGTTTTGGTTTGCGGTATTTTTTTTTTTTTATTTTTTTTTTTTGATTTGGACTTTTTTTTTTTATAGGAGCCAATAAAAATTGACAATTTACTTTGGGCAAGTAGATTTTTTTTTTTTTACTTGCCCAACCTGACAAGTGAAAAAAAACCTTATATTAGCGTTGAACCTGAAACAATGACTGAATGAATGAAAATACTTATTTAGTGTTAACCTACATTTTATTTATCACTGCACATGAATAATATCCTTTCTTTGGGGATAAAGGTGGGGTTAAAAATGTATGAAAATATTTGCCACAGTAAGGGAGGGGGCAGAGGGGGGCAGAGGCTTAATATAAAAGGGGGCACTGGCCACCCTTGCCCCCTCCCCTCCCCTCCAACAACTGCCACTGTTTTTTTTTTTTACCCTTACCCTGCAGTCCCACCCCAGACCTGCAGGAGGCAACACACTCCCAGCCTGCGACAGCAAAATGATTTCTCTGTATAAAAATCAACATAATAATTGGTAGTTCTTACCGAGGGCGACGCTCTCCACCTCTGGTCTCTGCGAGTACGGCAGATTCCTGTACACCTGATCGATGATCTTCTCTTTCACCTGGGGGGCAGACAATTAACATTTTACCTGCCAAAAATTGTGCCCAAACACAAAAAAATAGAATTATACATTTCACTCACGTTCATCAGCACTGAACAACACTGACAGACAGCAGAGAAATATCACAGAACACACAACGACATACTTTCCATTATCATTTTGATATATTTTGAATTGTCATCTGTGTTTTTCTTCTTCACATAGGCTAAATAAAGGTATTTCCACCGTAAATTGGTGCATAAAAGTGTATCCCAATACAGGAAATGAAGTCGTTGATGCACAAAACTCAAACTCACCCAGACCCCCCACTATCATACCCCCCCACCACCACAAAGGCAGATTCCGGCCAATATATATATACAGTACAGTATACCCACTACAATACATTAGACTACATCGCTGGATGCCACAACCACAACCTGGCCTCTCATATCTAAACACAATAAAAGTCATTTGAAAGTATGAAGTGTGAAGGTTTTTGTTGAATAACCTTAAAGCCAGAGTTAAACGGTAACTATAGATACACTGCAGAAATGTCCACATTTTGTCGTCGGGTCAAACTTGACCCGGTTTGAAAGTTTCATCATCAGAAATTTGGGTTTCTCTCCAGCAAATTTGCTAAAAAAATAACATGAATGGTTCCATAAAACGCTCTTTGCAAGTACAATTAAGGACCACATCACTACTTTCATTGAATTCAGTTTCATGAAATTTTACAAAACATTATCCTGACTGAACTTTGACAGTCTGTGACTTTCCATCAACCCTAAATATTTGTGGAAATAATTCATAATTTCTTCTTTTTTTTTTTTAAACAAAAAAAGTAGGTACGCTATAATTCATATAAATAAGGTTTATTGACCATGAATTACAAAAAAAAAAGTGAAAAACTAGCGGTAATAAGTTAGTGGTGTATCTGGTCGTAGTGGGGAAAAAAAAAACGTCTAAAAATGCATTTTTTAGCATCTAAAAAAAAAGGGTTAAACCTCAGAAGAACAACAAGTTACCCGGTCGATGGGAAGACAACACAAGGGGTAAGTTCAGTGGTCTAACATCTTCTGCGTAATAGATTTGCACACCAGGGACAGGTCAGAATGACAGACTTGCTCTGACCCACCTGGGAGATGGTGTCACAGTTCAACACCTTCACTGGAGTCACGTCTGGTCCCTCTCCGTGCACCAGCACCTGAAGAGTCTGACATCACAAACACACACCTGTCAAACTCAAAAAAAAATAAAAAATATACTGCCGACAGGTCAACACACGCGTCCTGAACGTTAGAACTCTGGGAGTACTGCGTGTACTCACCAGTACGGAGTACTCCACGTCGTCCCCCAGCAGTCCCGTGTCGTTCAGAGTGTATTTGGCTTTCTTCATCTTGGCGTCCACCGGCCCTTTCTCCACCTGGTGCTTCAGGGCCTTGAACAGTTTGTATAAAGGCTCCCCTGCCGTGTCCTGAAGCACAGACTAAAGTCAGTCAACATCCCCCCCCGCTGGAAAAAATGTGATTACGCTTTTTTGTTGTAACTGACAAGGTATCGTAGCCGATCCCTCTGACCCCGGACGCAAACTGTTTGAGCCCATCCCCTCAGGCGGGAGGCGGCGGTCCATCAGGACCAAGACCTCAACAGTTTCTTCCCCTCAGCAGTCAGCCTCATCAACAAGGTCCCGGACTCCACCGAGCAATAACCAATAACCAATATTAGCAATAACCCGGTCGCGCACGGCCATGTAAACACCGGCAAACACCCGAATATGCTCATATTCCTGTATGACCTCTGGGTTCCCCCTTTTCTAACCCGAATATTTGGTCATGTAAACGCGTATCGGCATATCTCCATCAGAAGGAACATTGACTACGTTTACAAGCAGCCAATATCCGGGTTATGGTCGGGTTATGGTCACTATTCGGGTTTCTGAAACATTGGGAATAACCCGTTTACATGCGTGAGCAGAGAGAGTTCCTCCTGTATACGCGGAGTTTGTAATCAATCGGCAACATCCCGACGTAAACGGCGACGCGCGGTGTAATAAAACAATGATGAATGAGTGGAGTGATCAAGGAGACATATTACCCGTCCCAAAGCAGATGACATCATGTAAGAGTAATTTGGTACTTTATTCAATCATCTGAACAAAGGAGAGACCATGTGTACACACGCACGATGTACTTACTTACATTAGTGTCTGAAGTAACATGAAAGTGAACAGTACTTATACATCTTGGTGGTCACAGAAAATAGCCTCCACACCTTATATGGACGACTCTGTTACCTGACGCTTTAGTTCTGACAGAGACGATCTTAGAATAGGTGACCACATGCCTGTTGTAAATAACTCTTGTGTCCTTCACCACATACAAGATACATTTAAACCTGAATGCTGGAATGTCAACCTATCACGCGGTTAGCGTCGGGACGTACGGACGACCTTAAGACGCAATATGCGTCATTTCCAATTCAGACGGCGCATACAAGAAGTTCCTCTACTCAGAAGACCAAGATTCCTTGCGAATAGAACATGCGCAGAACACAAATCAATGACTACGTTTACAAGCAGCCAGTAACCCGTTCAAAACCGGAATATTAGCAATAACCTGGTCGCGCACGGCCATGTAAACACCGGCAAAAACCCGAATATGCTCATATTCCTGTTTTTAAAAACCCGAATATGACCCCTGGGTTTCCCCTTTTCTAACCCGAATATTTGGTCATGTAAACGCGTATCGGCATATCTCCATCAGAAGGAACGTTGATCACGTTTTCAAAAGTGACAAAAATGTCAGAATAATCTTCAAAAAACATCAGGAAAAGTGACAAAATCGTGGAAAAAGCTTAAAAAAAACCATCAAAAAAATCTAATATTGAAATATTGACAGAAACTTTAAAAAAAAAAGTGACTAAAGCGTCGAAAAAGACGACCAAAATGTTGGAATTTTTTTTTTTACATTTTGACCCAGAAAAACTAAATGTTGCAACATGGTCGACGGGGACGACAACACGAGGGTTAATAATGAATCAGTGACTACGTTTACAAGCAGCCACTAACCCGTTC
>CM042447.1:3297691-3302691 GCA_023631565.1 Gymnocephalus cernua | reverse complement strand
CGTCTTGTTATCAAGTTGCCATTTTTTCACACTCATACTAATACTACACTCATACTAATACTACACTCATACTAATACTACATACACATACTAAAGAGGTAATTCGGTCGGTGCCTAAAGTATCGAAGTTGGTACCCAGACCAAGGCTTCATTTACATCGCTACGTTTTGGTTTGAAAACAGATATCTTTTGCTAGGTTCACACTTTGCATTCCCCCTGCTCTGGCGTTTCCCCCTCTCATTCCCCCTGCTCTGGCGTTTCCCCCCTCTCATTCCCCCTGCTCTGGCGTTTCCCCCTCTCATTCCCCCTGCTCTGGCGTTTCCCCCTCTCATTCCCCCTGCTCTGGCGTTTCCCCCTCTCATTCCCCCTGCTCTGGCGTTTCCCCCTCTCATTCCCCCTGCTCTGGCGTATCCCCCTCTCATACCCCCTGCTCCGGCGTTTCCCCCTCTCATTCCCCCTACTCCGGCGTTTCCCCCTCTCATTCCCCCTGCTCTGGCGTTTCCCCCTCTCATTCCCCCTGCTCTGGCGTTTCCCCCTCTCATTCCCCCTGCTCTGGCGTTTCCCCCTCTCATTCCCCCTTCTCTGGTGTTTCCCCCTCTCATTCCCCCTGCTCTGGCGTTTCCCCCCTCTCATTCCCCCTGCTCTGGCATTTTCCCCCTCTCATTCCCCCTGCTCTGGCGTTTCCCCCTCTCATTCCCCCTGCTCTGGCGTTTCCCCCTCTCATTCCCCCTGCTCTGGCGTTTCCCCCTCTCATTCCCCCTGCTCTGGCGTATCCCCCTCTCATTCCCCCTGCTCTGGCGTTTCCCCCTCTCATTCCCCCTACTCCGGCGTTTCCCCCTCTCATTCCCCCTGCTCTGGCGTTTCCCCCTCTCATTCCCCCTGCTCTGGCGTTTCCCCCTCTCATTCCCCCTGCTCTGGCGTTTCCCCCTCTCATTCCCCCTTCTCTGGTGTTTCCCCCTCTCATTCCCCCTGCTCTGGCGTTTCCCCCCTCTCATTCCCCCTGCTCTGGCATTTTCCCCCTCTCATTCCCCCTGCTCTGGCGTTTCCCCCTCTCATTCCCCCTTCTCTGGTGTTTCCCCCTCTCATTCCCCCTGCTCTGGCGTTTCCCCCTCTCATTCCTCCTGCTCTGGTGTTTCCCCCTCTCATTCCCCCTGCTCTGGCGTTTCCCCCCTCTCATTCCCCCTTCTCTGGTGTTTCCCCCTCTCATTCCCCCTGCTCTGGTGTTTCCCCCTCTCATTCCCCCTGCTCTGGCGTTTCCCCCTCTCATTCCCCCTGCTCTGGCGTTTCCCCCTCTCATTCCCCCTGCTCTGGCGTTTCCCCCTCTCATTCCCCCTGCTCTGGCGTTTCCCCCTCTCATTCCCCCTGCTCTGGTGTTTCCCCCTCTCATTCCCCCTGCTCTGGCGTTTCCCCCTCTCATTCCTCCTGCTCTGGTGTTTCCCCCTCTCATTCCCCCTGCTCTGGCGTTTCCCACCTCTCATTCCCCCTTCTCTGGTGTTTCCCCCTCTCATTCCCCCTGCTCTGGTGTTTCCCCCTCTCATTCCCCCTGCTCTGGCGTTTTCCCCCTCTCATTCCCCCTGCTCTGGTGTTTCCCCCTCTCATTCCCCCTTCTCTGGTGTTTCCCCCTCTCATTCCCCCTGCTCTGGCGTTTCCCCCTCTCATTCCCCCTGCTCTGGCGTTTCCCCCTCTCATTCCCCCTGCTCTGGCGTTTCCCCCTCTCATTCCCCCTGCTCTGGCGTTTCCCCCCTCTCATTCCCCCTGCTCTGGCGTTTCCCCCCTCTCATTCCCCCTGCTCTGGCGTTTCCCCCTCTCATTCCCCCTACTCCGGCGTTTCCCCCTCTCATTCCCCCTGCTCTGGCGTTTCCCCCTCTCATTCCCCCTGCTCTGGCGTTCCCCCCTCTCATTCCCCCTGCTCTGGTGTTTCCCCCTCTCATTCCCCCTGCTCTGGTGTTTCCCCCTCTCATTCCCCCTGCTCTGGTGTTTCCCCCTCTCATTCCCCCTGCTCTGGCGTTTCCCCCCTCTCATTCCCCCTGCTCTGGCGTTTCCCCCTCTCATTCCCCCTTCTCTGGTGTTTCCCCCTCTCATTCCCCCTGCTCTGGCGTTTCCCCCTCTCATTCCTCCTGCTCTGGTGTTTCCCCCTCTCATTCCCCCTGCTCTGGCGTTTCCCCCCTCTCATTCCCCCTGCTCTGGCGTTTCCCCCTCTCATTCCCCCTGCTCTGGCGTTTCCCCCCTCTCATTCCCCCTGCTCTGGCGTTTCCCCCTCTCATTCCCCCTGCTCTGGCATTTCCCCCCTCTCATTCCCCCTGCTCTGGCGTTTCCCCCTCTCATTCCCCCTGCTCTGGCGTTCCCCCCTCTCATTCCCCCTGCTCTGGTGTTTCCCCCTCTCATTCCCCCTGCTCTGGTGTTTCCCCCTCTCATTCCCCCTGCTCTGGTGTTTCCCCCTCTCATTCCCCCTGCTCTGGCGTTTCCCCCCTCTCATTCCCCCTGCTCTGGCGTTTCCCCCTCTCATTCCCCCTTCTCTGGTGTTTCCCCCTCTCATTCCCCCTGCTCTGGCGTTTCCCCCTCTCATTCCTCCTGCTCTGGTGTTTCCCCCTCTCATTCCCCCTGCTCTGGCGTTTCCCCCCTCTCATTCCCCCTGCTCTGGCGTTTCCCCCTCTCATTCCCCCTGCTCTGGCGTTTCCCCCCTCTCATTCCCCCTGCTCTGGCGTTTCCCCCTCTCATTCCCCCTGCTCTGGCATTTCCCCCCTCTCATTCCCCCTGCTCTGGCGTTTCCCCCTCTCATTCCCCCTGCTCTGGCGTTTCCCCCTCTCATTCCCCCTGCTCTGGCGTTTCCCCCCTCTCATTCCCCCTGCTCTGGCATTTCCCCCCTCTCATTAATCAATATGGCATTTTAAAAGTAAAAAAAAATTGCGTTCTAATCCCTTGCAAAAACTTTATAGCGCTCTATAGCGTGTATAGAGACAACTCTAAACTTGCAAAAATTGCGGGAACTTAAAAAAGTGATTACGTCACTTCATAACGTTCCCATGGCAACAGGGGAAAATGGCTGCTTTTGTGTGAAGTAAACGCAAATTTTTTCAACTTTCTGCTGAGATATATGTGACTTTTTTGCAATGAAAATGCGGGATTATAAAATCATGCAAGCCCCGCATATTTTGCGCGGAAATCGGCAATTTATGCGGCGAAAGTGCGGCGTATTTGAAGAAATGCGCCCCCCCCCCCCGCATAAATATACGGACTTTTGGCTGATTATGCATTGAATTATGCGATCGCATAATCACGTTTTTCTGGAGGGAGTGTAATCCGGTCCGATTCCTACCGGTTGCGTAGGAACCGGTTCCATAGTGGAACCGGGTTTCGGTACCCAACCCTGTAGTCGTGACGTCTCGTTCTCTGAGACTGAGCCACTAACGTTATCATGGCAACTACCAGCAGCGGGCGGAGTATACATGCTGCCTCCTGTTTAGCCCGGCACACCCAGTACACAGGAATGTTGAGATATTTTGGTTTGGGCGTGTTAGTTTCAACGGAGAATAGTTCTTCTAGTGGAGGTAAAAACACAAGTGGAGATCGCTTCTGGCTCAAAACTCCACCTAAAAACCAAAACGTGGCAGTGAAAATGTAGCCCCAGTTAGGTGTCTTCATGCACGTTGTGTGTGGGTCTCTACTGTAATGCATAAAAGAGAAAGACCGAATGAGAGACGGAAGAAGAGAAGAACAGAAAAAGCTCCAGACTCACGTTGATGAGAAAGGTTTTACTGTTCAGCAGGTTGGAGAACTGGTTGAGCGCCTGAGCCACGATGGCCTTGCGGGCTTCTGGGATTTGGATTTTTCCTGTGATCATGGTGTCGTTGGCGCCGTCCTTGGACGGCAGGAAGAAGTTCCGGTCGGTGTAGACTTTGTAGTCCAGGAAGGGGATCCGGGCCTCGCTCAGGTCACTGGTGTGGTCCTCCATTTCAATCATCAGATCTGACGGACCGAGAGAAACCGGGAAATGTTACAGGCGTGTGGTTTGTAATCTCCACGTGCTGAAGAAGGGGCGTGCACGGGGCTGTAGTCTGCAGGTTTCTGTTAGTAGACTCAGTTTCAGAACCTCAACAGTCATCTCTGTTTTACTGTAGACCTAAAAAATATATTTTAAATTATAGATAAACTCCAGCCCCCCAGGATCCTTTAACAGGAAGACCCACATACTGAAGCATACCATAAGAGATTATATATATATATATAGACTACGTGAGAGTTAGACATGTGAATGGTTACATTTTCTGCCTATATGACCCTCTAGGGAAATAATAATGTGTGTATATTTCCATGCAGTAAGCATGTCTGACCCCTACAGTACATTGACTACATTTACATGCTCATAATATTCCGGTTGTTAAAAAAAAAAGACGATATTCCGACTAAACTGTTTACATGGGTAATGAAATATTCCACTAATATTCCCGTATACATGTAGCCGTGCAAAATACCATTTTTTTCAAAGTTTACCAGCGGACTTGTTGCACCGCGTGAACACAGCGTCCCTCTTGTGTGTGTGTGTGTGTGTGTGTGTGTGTGTGTGTGTCTTTGTGTGTGTGTGTATGTGTTGTATATAGTATACTGTGTGTGTGTGTTGTATATACTGTACCGTGTGTGTGTGTGTGTGTGTGTTGTATACCGTGTGTGTGTGTGCGTTGTATATACTATACTGTGTGTGTGTGTGTGTGTGTGTGTGTTGTATATACTGTACCGTGTGTGTGTGTGTGTGTGTGTGTGTGTGTGTGTGCGTGTGTGTGTGTTGTATATAGTATACCGTGTGTGTGTGTGTGTTGTATATACTGTACCGTGTGTGTGTGTGTGTGTGTGTGTGTTGTATATACTGTACCGTGTGTGTGTGTGTGTGTGTGTGTGTTTGTGTTGTATATACTGTACCGTGTGTGTGTGTGTGTGTTGTATATAGTATACCGTGTGTGTGTGTGTGTTGTATATACTATACTGTGTGTGTGTGTGTGTGTGTG
>CM042447.1:3280191-3292691 GCA_023631565.1 Gymnocephalus cernua | reverse complement strand
AAACGCGAAGTTTTTTTGTGATTGTTGAGGGCAAAAATCCTTGATTATGCGGCACGTTTTCTTAAAAAATGCGATGGAATATGCGGGATATTTATGCCATTTTATGCGATGAAAATGCGGGAACTTGCAAAAATTGCGGTTTGATGAAAAAGAGAAAACAAAGTGATTCCCCCAACACCGTGTTCTCACTAGGTGAAATTACATCACTTCATAACGTTCCCATGGCAACAGGGGAAAATGGCTGCTCTTGTGTGAAGTAAACGCAACATTTTTCATCTTCCTGCTGAGATATATGTGATTTTTTTGCAACGAAAATGCGGGGATTATGAAATCATGCAAGCCCCGCATATTTTGCGTGGAAATCGGCAATTTATGTGGCGAAAGTGCGGCGTATTTTAAAAAATGCGCCCCCGCGCATACATATGCGGACTTTGGCTGATTATGCATTGAATTCTGCGATCGCATAATCACGTTTTTCTGGAGGGACTGAAATTTAGTTTGCATATTAAACTGGACCAACAATAACATGTAGGGCGGCCTAAGACCTTTTTATGGTGCATATAATACTAAACTTTTCAAGTCATTTTTTGGCATATTCAAATATTTACACATTATTTTCTTCAATGTTAAAATGTGCCACAGGAAATCCTTCGGCCCCCCTGCAGCAACTCTGAGGACCCCCTAGGGGGTCCCAGACCCCCCCGTTGAAGATCTTCGATCTAAGGGGAACTTAACCCTGCAGTGCAGTATTGACAACAAAGTGTCACAAAGCAAAAAATGGCGGCGGACCAAACTGCGGGTGGAGAGAGAGAAAAAAAGAGAAGAAGAACTTAGAAGTCAGAGAGAAAAATAGATCTGTGGGGGCGATAAATAAACAACAGAATAAGAAGAAAAACAAACTTCCTGCGGAGAAGTCGGGAAACACGAGAGAGAGAAAGAGTGTGTGTGTGTGTGTGTGTGTGTGTGTGTGTGTGTGTGTGTGTGTGTGTGTGTGTGTGTGAAATACCACTTTAAACAATGAACCAACAAACTCCATCAATCTGCCACAACAACACAACTTCCTGGAGCTGCGCGCACGCGCACGCACACACACACGCACGCACGCACCCACACTCTCTCACTCACCTCCACAGGTGTGGTGTTCTGTGAAAACTCGTTGGGGGAGGGCAGGACTTTCATCGTGGCTCTCTGGATCAGATCAAAACCGCTTCCCATCACCACAATCTTTCGACCACCGCTACACACACACACACACACACACACACACACACACACACACACACACACACACACACACACACACACACACACACACACACGTAAATTAATTACATATATAACTACATTTACACATAAACGGTTCTAAAATGCAGTTTTTCTCTTCCATATTTATGAGTTATTTGAGTTTGAGGCTTTTATACGAGTATATATGTAATTTATCTGCAAAACATTTACCAACAGATCATCAAACCGTACGGGATCAAACCGCTTAACTTCAAAGGATTTATTTCCATTTTTTTCCTGACAGCAGATTCAAGTTGAAGTGCATTTGAGCCTGTGATCTCTGCTAAAAACTGGATGTTTGAAGTATTTCATTTACCTAAAATACTTCACACTGAGTATTTCACTTTTCTGTTTTTTTTTTTGTTGCCTTAGTTCATTTTACTTTAAATGTCTGTAAGTAAAAGTAAGTAAGTACAATTTATTTATACAGCTCTCTTCACAGATGTGCACTAGTGCATAGACAATAAAAAATAGTCTGAGAACAAAATAAAGTAAAAATACAGCAGATAAAATTATCAATAAATAAAAGATAGAGGTTACCCAAAAGCTAGCCTGAACATGTGAGTCTTCACTTAAAACCTAATGCTGGTTGGCAGAGCGCTACAGAGTCTGGGTGCGGCCAAGGCTCTACCCCCCACATGTCTTCAGACGAGTGCGTGGCGTGCATAGCAGATTTTGGTTGATAGACCTGAGAGACCAGGAGGGGGTGTGTAGGTGAATTACGTTGGCAAGATAAGCAGGGGCCTGACCGCGTAGGTCATGGTGAGAATTTTGAATTGGATCCTGTAAGTTACAGGAAGCCAGTGAAGGGAGCAGAGTAGAGGGGTGATGTGGGGGCGCCTGTTTGGTCTAGTACGAAGCCCAGCAGCAGCGTTTTGAATGGATTGCAGGCGGTGAAGGACAGATTTGTTGAGTGAGGAGAGTGTACTAACAGTTGTTCACCTTAATCTGAAATATGCATACGTTGAGTAGAGTAGAGAACATCCAAAAGAACGTAGTACATTGGTACTGTGATATTTTCTACACCAATAATTTTGCAAACGATAATTAGCATCGGAGAAAACCTGTGTATTTTGACATCTCGATGACTTCTCTACACGGACGGATTAGGAGACGAGGGGCCTCTGGGACAGACATGTAAGAGGCCCCCCCATCCTGTCTCCATAGGAACAAGGCACCCAAACTCAAGAGAGAGGGTCTTTTAGCCATTTTGCATCTCTTTGTAATCGTCTTGCATCTCTGTGATTGTTTTGCATCTTTTGTCGTCAGTTTTGGTCTCCTTGTAGTCATTTTCAATCTATTTTTAGACATTTTATGTTTCTATGTGGTCGTTTTGTGTCGGTTTGTGGTCATTTTTATCTATTTTTAGACATTTTATGTTTCTATGTGGTCGTTTTGTGTCGGTTTGTGGTCATTTTTATTTATTTTTAGACATTTTATGTTTCTATGTGGTCATTTTGTGGTCATTTTCAATCTATTTTTAGACATTTTATGTTTCTATGTGGTCGTTTTGTGTCGGTTTGTGGTCATTTTTATTTATTTTTAGACATTTTATGTTTCTATGTGGTCGTTTTGTGGTCATTTTCAATCTATTTTTAGACATTTTATGTTTCTGTGAGGTCGTTTTGTGTCGGTTTGTGGTCATTTTTATTTATTTTTAGACATTTTATGTTTCTATGTGGTCGTTTTGTGTCGGTTTGTGGTCATTTTTATTTATTTTTAGACATTTTATGTTTCTATGTGGTCGTTTTGTGGTCATTTTCAATCTATTTTTAGACATTTTATGTTTCTATGAGGTCGTTTTGTGTCGGTTTGTGGTCATTTTTATCTATTTTAGACATTTTATGTTTCTATGAGGTCGTTTTGTGGTCATTTTGTATCTATTTTTAGACATTTCTTGTTTCTATGTGGTCGTTTTGCATCCGTTTGTAATCGTCTTGCATCTCTGTGATTGTTTTGCATCCATTTGAAGTCATTTTGCATCTTTTGTCGTCAGTTTTGGTCTCCTTGTAGTCATTTTCAATCTATTTTTAGAGATTTTATGTTTCTATGTGGTCGTTTTGCATCTGTTTGTAGTCGTCTTGCATCTCTGTGATTGTTTTGCATCTATTTTCAAAATTTTGAGGTCATTTTGGGTCATCTGTAGTCGGTATGCGTTTGTCATTTTGTTTAGTTTTTTAGCCTGTGCCCATTCAGAAAACACCACTAAACCAATGTTGACAGCATACTCACCAAAAGAAGCTGCCCTTGGGGGTATAATCTGTGATCTTGGGGTTTTCAGAGTACTGGAACGCTGCTGGGATGTCTTTGGTGGTGTTTTTACCGTATTTCACCGTCACCGTTAACGGGTCCGAGGGCGTGCGGTACTTCCCAGTCTTACAGGTGATCTCGGAGTCAAACTTCAGGCTGACGAGGAGAGAGGACGAGACTGTTAGTGGCCAACTGTCTCTTCAGGAAACACGAGTTAACACAGGAGTAACAGGCGTTACTCACACTTCACAGGGAACCCCCCCGACACTGACGGACACGTCCTCTTTAGTTGCCGTGTTCAGGTCTTCTCCCTCGATGGTGATCACGGTTCCCCCGGCTGCTGGACCCTTCGCTGGGTGGACAGAGACGGGTTTGGGGTCCTGGACACAGAGCAGGATAAATTAGTTTTTCTTCTGTGTGGTAGCGAAGAGTTCTTAAGTTAATTCTAGGGCTGCAGGACACGAGACAAATATGCGATAACACTGAATATCGCGAAAATGATTTTACTTGCGATAGATAAACAGATGTTAGTGTTCTCAGTTCTGCTGCTTTCAGTATTCTTACAAATTACTTTTTGAATTTAAAACAAATGAAAGGAAATCATTTCCAACATGTTTTTTATTGAACAAATTGAACATTGCATTGAACATAAAAGGCAGCACTAAAAAAAGAATGACAGTAACATTTTAAAGTGCAGTTTTCTGCTGATATTTTCTTTCAAATAACACAATACATCTGAGTGTCTTTCGCGATATGTCGCAGCCTTTCGCCATGTGTTTATTGTGACGATAAAAATATATTGTGCAGCCCTAGCCAATTCCCAGATGAAAAGATTTAAAACTATAGTGCGTAGTTTCTGTCTCCCCCATGAGGAATTCTAAGTAATTACATTACATTACATGTCATTTAGCTGACGCTTTTATCCAAAGCGACTTACAATTGCTACATATATCACGCCTCAGGAGCAACTAGGGGTTAAGTGTCTTGCTCAGGGACACATTGGTTGATGCATCGCAGCGGGAATCGAACCTGGATCTCCCACACCAAAGGCACGTGTCATATCCACTGCGCCATCCCCAAAACTGTTGGCGTGTCCACGTGATACAAGCCTTCCGTGATCGCGCAATCACAGAAGGCTTGTGTATCGTCGTCATTACTTAGAATTCCTCATGGGGGAGACAGAAACTACGCACTATAGCTTTAAGTACAGTTTAAGTACTGATGCTGCGTTCCAGGCAACCCGTAACTCGTGTTTTCACGACCTTCTACCCGTGAAAGTGCCCTGGAACGGCGGTCCAACCCGTAACTTACTACCTGTGAACTCGTACCAGATCGTTGTTCTCCCAGTTACAGTTTTTGACGTCACACACACATAAACAACAATGGCGACCCCCTGTTGATGCTGTACAGACGCCGGTGAAATAGAAGTAAATAGACATGAATAGACAACGTAAAGTAATTCCTTACATTGTAATCAAAACAATACACACACAATTGTGTACGTACTACAGGTTATGTTTATTAAAAAGCCCAATATATGTCGCTGACTAGAAATCGCTAGTATCAGCTAGCACTAGCTAACGTCAACGTTAGGTAGCCGCTAGCTAACGTCAGCGTAGCCGCTAGCTAACGTCAACGTCAGCGTAGCCAGTAGCTAACGTCAACGTCAGCGTAGCCAGTAGCTAACGTCAACGTCAGCGTAGCCCAACCTGAACCCTGGAACGCTACCAAGTCGTGAGTTGTGGCGTGAAGTCGTAATTTACGGGCTAAAAATTGTGTCTGGAACGCAGCATTAGTTACATTCCACCACTGATCCCTCAGACTCATTTCACTTTGAGTTATTGACCTACAGTCTTTACTTTATAATGACTTCCAATTAGTTTTTACACCGTCTATTAAAGTCTCTGTTGTTGCTCAAGAGCCCCCCCCCCAGTTATTTCCAAAGGGAAACACTTTGCGAAGGCTTTGGCATAAAAATCACATTTGAAGAACAAAAACAACCATCTGGCAAAGACAGACAAACATTACAAAACTTGAACTGAGTGGAGTTCATTATGTTCCAGCTGCAGGTACAGTATGAACGCTTTGATCACATCCAAACCAAAGTTTATTTTAAAGCTAAATAGCTCCCACGGTATTTATTTAGGCAGCGAGCTACGACCGAAAACAAACCGTACAACTTCACCGCGAGGGAGTCTGATCGGCGGCTGTGCTCGAAGGAGTATAGTAGATAAAGGCGGCGACGGCTGCTGCTCGAGTGCACCTGCTGGTGGGTTTCCTGTTTGTTCTGGAAGGTTTTGTGCAGCGCTTGACAGCATGACAAACCAAACAAGAACGCATATTCGTTCTCGGCAACACACTGAAGGATAAAGCAGCCTCGCAAACTTAAGAAGTCAATCTGTCTGGAGGATTAAGACAAAGCAGTGGCGCGACATTTTTAGGATCCTCATTAGCTCCTGAAATGTGCGAGAGAGAAGTCATTTGTGCTCGTTTGGAAGCGGGATAAGAGAAATTAAAGGTGTAAATATGAATCCAAAGTGAAGCAGTACAATGTTTTCTACATCAGCGTAGCACAGGAGTGTGCCGTGTAGCTGCTGAGACGTATTTAAGCATCTGGTTTGTTGGCGTTTCGGATTTGTTCTTGTTCCGTTCTGGCAGACGGAGCCGCAAACACAAGAATAAATATCCCTGAAGAGAGACTAACTCATAACAGCAGCTCTCTGCCTGGCTGGAAGTTAGACACAAACACTGCAGATGCACAGGAGGTGGCAGTTACCGGAATATATTTGGTCCGTGAGACAAAAACACTTAAAAGGAGAAAAACAAATTCACACCCAGAGATTCACTTGCAGACATACAAACGCATGGATGGATTTATTGACATGATATAAAAAAGGAAGAGGGGGGGGAAGCTCATTTCTAAGGCTGCAAGATTTGAGTAAAATACCTATTTGCAATTGCTTTGACTGATATTGCGATTGCAATATGATTCACAATATCTGGAGGAAATTATCATTTTTGTGTAATTATTCTCATTTTCATTCAAGCTTTTATTTTTTTTAGCCGTGGTGCAGTCAGAAGAGATTTGTTTTTAGCCTGCGGCGGAAGATGTGAAGTCTTTCGGCCGCCCTGATGTCAACGGGGGGCTCATTCCACCATTTAGGAGCCAGGACCGCAAACAGTCGGGGACTTCATTGAGTGATTAGTTGGGTGTTTGGTGTTTTAAGCCCCCAACGTTGTCTTCCAGGCAGCGCCGTCTGGAAGGCACTAGGATTAGGCAATGGCTAAGGTTCAAGGGGCCAGGCTTCTCTCCTCAGAGTGAAGCCTCCTATGGCGCCATTTTGATGCTAATAAGCTATCACCCGCCGTTAGCATCCCATTGACTGCCATTCATTTTGGCGTCACTTTGACAGCCAATAACTTTACATCTGAAGCGTTTCAAGACTTCATTTGTCCGTCGTTTATTTCTAAAGAAACACGACAATGTATGAAAGGCTCCGTTACCTTGTACCTCACGTTATGGCTCCGTAGCAGACGTTTTTATAAAAATAGGCTAACGGTTGGGTCATAACCACGAGACTTACTGTCTCATAGTAGAGGAATTACCGTACAGTACAGGAGAAGCTCGCAGGCAGTTTGGACTTACATCAGCTGTTTAGTTTAATTACTAATGTTAACTAGCATTTTAGTTATCAATAATTAGCCTGTGCCTATGTTATCTCCTTACATATACCTACGCTCTCCGTCTCTGATAGATTGGGAATGATTGAGATTTCTCTTGGCACAGCTACCAGAAGACTTACAACGTTCAGACACGTTGCTCACGTCACATCGGCGGCGGGAAGCTCAGTTTGAGGCTGCGCAGTAACACTCAGTAACACTAAACCATCACTGGAAAAGTGCTGGTAAGAGGCTTCACTTGTCTCCGTCAAAAACAGCAGGATCGCTGTGTCCATTTTATATAATGTCTATGCTAAGGTTAGGGTTAAGGTGCCTTGAACTCGACGGTTGCGGCGCTGCCTGGAAGTCGACATTGGGGGGCTTCAAACAACATTGAGCGATTAGTCGTCCCTCGCTGTGAGGGGGCAGCGAGCAGGTTGGCTGATGCAGAGCGGAGTGGGCGGGTTGGGGTGTAGGGTTTGACCATGTCCTGGATGTATGCTGGGGCTGATCCGGGCAGCAACTGGTAACCAGTGAAGAGAGCGGAGGAGCGGTGTAGTGTGAGAGAACTTGTGCAGGTTGAAGACAAGTCGAGATGCTGCGTTCTGAATGAGCTGCAGGGGTCGGGTGGCGCATGCAGGCAGGCCGGCCAATCAGGAGGGAGTTGCAGTAGTCCAGACGTGAGATGACTAGAGCCTGAACCAGAACCTGAGTCAGAAGGGGACGTATCCTTCTGAAGTTATGCAGCATGTATCTACATGATCGGGTAGTTGCAGCAATGTTGGCAGTTAAGGTCCTTGCGCACTGAGTCCCACATCCGTAGCAAACATTTTGATGTGTTTTGACAAAGAGAAGGTATGAACCCAGAAATGCAGCAGAGAGACGCTTGCAGAGTGAACATATCATTTCATAACTCCAGACAGTCTGCTGTCAAGATGGTAGGCTACTAATGAGGAGAATGGAAGAGGGAAATATGAGAACGCAGACAGAAAAAGAAGAGCAACAGAGAGAGGTAACGTTACTGCCAGCGGAGAGAAGCGAGGGATGAAGCGAGGGAGAGGCAGAGCAACCGCAGCGTCACATTTTGTATTGTTTTTGCGAAAGATTTCGCGACAGATTAATTAATATGCATCTGACTCGGTGTGCAAAGTTTCTGTGCGTGACGAATTTTTAGGAAGACGGATACGAAAAAACGCATTCGAAAATTTCGGACTCCGTGTGCAAGGACCTTAAGGGAGAGCTGGTCGTCGAGTGTCACACCCAGGCTCCTAGTACCCTGGACATCCAGAGCTCTCGCGAGAGCACAATTTGAATTTGCTCAGCGATTCACTCTGGCGTTCAGTAATGATGCTCATTAACTATGCCCTAGTAGCCGAACTGCACCAATCACATCGGTGTATCTGATATAGGCGAGAGGCCAGAGGCGAGCTAAACAGATGACGACAGCGCTGCGACGTCAAAGTCATTAGTAAACATTGCAAGATGGCTACGGATGAACACCAGTTGTTTGAAACGGCTTTGGCCGCTACGATGAACGAGGTAGACTTGGCTTTTTATCTAAAAGAGGAACAGAAGACGGCGCTCCAATCTTTCCTTTGCAAGAAGGACGTTGTTGCTGTTTTACTGACCGGATACGGCAAGAGTTTAATCTACCAGTTAGCTCCTCTGGTAGCTAAGAGTTTAATCTACCAGTTAGCTCCGCTGGTAGCTAAGAGTTTAATCTACCAGTTAGCTCCTCTGGTAGCTAAGAGCTTAATCTACCAGTTAGCTCCTCTGGTAGCTAAGAGTTTAATCTACCAGTTAGCTCCTCTGGTAGCTAAGAGCTTAATCTACCAGTTAGCTCCTCTGGTAGCTAAGAGTTTAATCTACCAGTTAGCTCCGCTGGTAGCTAAGAGTTTAATCTACCAGTTAGCTCCTCTGGTAGCTAAGAATTTAATCTACCAGTTAGCTCCTTTGGTAGCTAAGAGTTTAATCTACCAGTTAGCTCCTCTGGTAGCTAAGAGCTTAATCTACCAGTTAGCTCCTCTGGTAGCTAAGAGTTTAATCTACCAGTTAGCTCCGCTGGTAGCTAAGAGTTTAATCTACCAGTTAGCTCCGCTGGTAGCTAAGAGTTTAATCTACCAGTTAGCTCCTCTGGTAGCTAAGAGCTTAATCTACCAGTTAGCTCCTCTGGTAGCTAAGAGCTTAATCTACCAGTTAGCTCCTCTGGTAGCTAAGAGTTTAATCTACCAGTTAGCTCCGCTGGTAGCTAAGAATTTAATCTACCAGTTAGCATGCTTGATGCCACCCCTTGAGTTGGGCCATTTTCATTACTCATTGCCAGACCCTTAATCTTTCAGATTTGGGTCTGGATTTCCAGGCTAGGTTCCTAGCAGTCTGGGTGGGGACTAACACCGAGTTGTCAATTGTTATAGTCCGGTCCTGGGTAGGAGAGCCCTTCCCTGTAAAAAACACTGTCAAACTACCCGCAGTGTCGCTTTAAATGACCTGAAATTGTAACCAAGGCAGGAAATGTTTTGTGAAACAATGTTTTTTGTCCTTCAGACTAATTTGAATAGGTTATTAAATGGGATTACATGCCTGTTCCTGTAGCGTTGGTCTAGTAATTCTGTTTTGACGGGAAAAAAAAACAATCTCAGGGGGAAGTTTATCATTGGAGAGTTTACCGACAGAGAAGAAAATGAGTCATTTTGGTCTCAGCAGTTTGCTTTAATTGGCTTTTTGTCAGCTCGACATTAAAAAACTAGAAATATCAAAGTGAACAACAACAACATTTAAATCAAACAACTGAGCCTAATTAGAGAAACAAAAAGAGAACAGCAGGTGAAATCCATTTATTTTGATCAGATTTGTTTTTGTTTTCGCGGGAAGAAGGGCTGGAAGTTGAACACAAGTTTTGTGCAGCAGGTGAATTGGTATGCGGGGGATTTTTTTGATGCATTGCTGCGTCTTTCGGGAGCAAGATTTCCCTGCACCACACCAGAGGAAGGCCGCGTGTTTTACTTTGTGATAAACATCCGAATGTTTCTGGGATTTGATCTCCGGGGTGTGAAGTAGCTGTGTGTCACACACCGTTCTGTATTGCCATTAATCTTTGGAGGTTGCAGGTTTCAGGAGGCAGAGATTCAACCATGTTTAAAAGCTTCCTGCAGCTGAACCAACATGTACATAAGTAACACAATTAAGAAACAAAGCAGCTGTATGTGTATGTAGGGGGCGGCTGTGGCTCAGTGGTAGAGCGGTTGCCTGCCAATCGGAAAGTTGGAAAGTTGGCCCTGCAGTCCCATGTCTAAGTGTCCTTGGGCAAGACACTGGACCCTCAGTTGCCCCCGATGCTTCGCATCGGAGTGTAAATGTGTGTGAATGTTTATCTGATGAGCAGGTGGCGCCTTGTACGGCAGCCTCGGCCACAGTGTGTGAATGTGTGTGTGAATGGTGGATGGTTTCTGTACTATGTAAAAGCACTTTGAGTAGTTGTTAAGACTAGAAAAGCGCTTTATAAATACAGTCCATTTACATTTATGTATGATGGAAGACAGGCAGTGAAGGTTATAAAACTACTGTATACACAGGACGCTAGCACACCTGGAAATTACAACATTAAAGGGATAGTCCAGATGTTTTTGAAGTGTGGTTGTATGAGCTACTTCTCCATAGTCAGTAGATGGCGGTCGCCACGTTCCTAGGCAGTACCGGCACGGAAGCTAAAGTTGCTTTCGTACGTAAGCCTGGTTCACACGGGATGATTTTAAAATTGTCGGCCGATTTTGGCGACATGGCGATTAAAAAATCACAGGTCTAACAGTTTTGGTCGTACAGCGTGTGTTGCGCAGCACACGGCAAAATCAACACATCACACACGAACCGATTTGACTCCCGAGCAAATCAAACAACCATGGCGGACGAAGAGGATGCAGCGGCGATAGTTTGTTTTTAACAGACACAAAACGTTATCAAAAGAAAAGGCGACTGTCAAAGAAGTGGAGACAACGCGAGCATGGACTGTACTTGCTACATCAGGATATGGAGGTCCACCGGACTTTCTGGATATCCCCGATTTGAGATGGGAGCGGTCCCGACGTCCTTCCGAGCAGACGAGAGCCGTCTCAACACACCACAAACGGCGGGAACATCTGATCGGATTATTTTACTATAATCGGACATCCTTAAGATTGTCGGAGGTGGTGAATCGCCTGCCGTGTGAACCAGGCTTTAGCGGTCCGTTTTAACCGAATCCTGGAGCTTTTGCGTCGGATAGTCAAGTGTGTTTGGGGTGGCGTGAAAGCTCATTCAAACTCTGGTGCGGACCAAACAAACCGAACTCTGGTCCACTTGAAAACAAGGGTCTCGATTCGCCTCCAAGGGCTCTAGAGTTTGATTCGCGATCCGACCCAAATACAGAAAGTGAACCAAAAACATTTGCTAGCCTCCGGTTCCAACCCTGCACACATTCGACAGACTTCTGTCCCGCTGCGTCGAGGAGTAAACCTCTATATATGGGCGCCCGACTCTACCAACTGAGCTATCCGGGCGCCCGGACTTCTGTATGATTTAAGGGGATGATTAACTTTCAGATCCATGACCTAATATGTCTGTGTGACATCATCATCTCTCTCTCCTTCACTCGCTGTCTGTCAGCTGCTCACATTGTTCGTCTTCTTCTAAAATATTAGAAACACTAAAGATCAACAAGATAACCCAAGACATAAATTTGGTGTTGCTCCATTATTTCAGAGACATTTGACAAAAGTGCAGAGTGAACACAAACCGAACCAAATGAAAAATGTTGCAACTTCTCCCCCAAATCGCACCGAGACTTATGCTGCGTTCCAGGCAACCCGTAACCCGTGTTTTCACCACCTTCTACCCGTGAAAGTGCCCTGGAACGGCGGTCCAACCCGTAACTTACTACCCGTGAACTCGTACCAGATTTTGTTCTCCCAGTTACACACACACACATAAACAACAATGGCGACCCCCGTTGATGCTGTACAGACGCTGGTGATTAACGCTGAGAAATAGACATAAACAGGCAACGTAAAGTAATTCCGCACATTGTAATCAAAACAACACACATATGATTGTGTACTACTACAGGTTATGTTTATTAAATGAAGCCCAAAATATGTTGCTGACTAGAAATCACTAGTATTAGCTAGTGCTAGCTAACATCAACATTAGGTAGCCGCTAGCTAACGTTAACGTTAGGTAGCCTAACCTGAACCCTGCCAACTGCACAATGTTTAGCTAGCCAGCTCGTGACTTTGCCTGGAACGCCACCAAGTCGTGAGTCGTGACTTGAAGTT
>CM042447.1:3272691-3275191 GCA_023631565.1 Gymnocephalus cernua | reverse complement strand
GTAAACATATCCCAGAATGATTGACAACTAGGAGGACCAATAGTCTTGATGATCCACCCAGAAAAAGAAAATCCTCCACTATACCTTTAACGGTGGCACTAGATGTACCATCTAAACTTAAAGGGGTCTTTTCCTGGTTTTACAGGCTGCATTACAGTAAAGTGATGTAGTTTTCTGAACTTACTAGACTGTTGTAGCTGTTCTATTATTTACCTTTATACACTTAGTCGTCGTTATATCCACATTATTGGTGATTATTTATCAAAACTCTCATTGTGTAATTATTTTGTGAAAGCACCGATAGTCAACACTACAATATCGACATCGATGTATTTGGTCAAAAATATTGGGGAAATTTGATTTTTTTTTTTCCATATCGCCCAGCTCTACTAGTTGACCAATCAGATTGTCTGGTCGGATCTACTTGTTGTATAATAGCTAATCAAGACCTTTTCATGGGCCAAAATGTTAGTTAATGGTTAATCGTCAACATTCATCCTCTGAGGATCAAGAATATCTAAAGAAAAAAAAAACTGTATTTTCTGAGCTAGCTCTTCATGGACCAAAGCATTCATCCTCTGGGGACAATGAGTATCGATCAGCAGTTATAAATATCTATCTCTGGACTGAGCGGGTGAACTCCCTGCAGCTGTGACTGCAAACACAACCACCTACAGTAAGTGTGTTTGTTTGATTCTTGTTATCAACCCCATTCGCTCGCAGATGCATTTAAAATCATCCTCGTCCTCAGTCATCCATGTGATTGCTTCTTTGTTGTTTTGCTTCTGTGACTGCAGCACATATCAGACAGTTCCTCTTCACTTATTCCTTTGAAATCACAGCATGCAGTTTGACGCAGTACTTTTATTTATTTATTTTTTTTTACTACAGAAGATACTTCAGATGTGATTTATGTCAAAAGGTTGTTTGGTGTTTTAGAACAACGAGAAGGGAAAATGCTATATTTTGGATCTCATAAAGTTGCTTGTTAGGACAAGTCTTTCAGTTCACGCTGATTTACCCCGGCCTAACCGGCGGGTGGGAGGGATGAGATTCATTGAGGTATTGATGAATCGGCGGAGAGCCTCAAGCCGACAGACGTTACAGGCCAAACGCTGGAGACAAACATTTTTTGGAAGAGTTTATGATGGAGGAAACATTTTCTTGTTTTCCTGCAACACAACTTCTGCAAATACAGCTTTTGGTTACACTTTACTTGAAGGTATCTACATAAGAGTGACATGACACTGTCATGAACGTGTCATGAACAATATAAAACAAGTCATAAACGTTTATGACATAACGTTTCTTTTAGTAAGTGGCATTCGGTTTTTGTCATGACAAGTTATGGTTAGAGTCAGGGTTAATGTGTCATGACAGTGTCGTTACGTGAGGATAAAAAACCCCGGAGGTGACATGGAGGGAAAAAAACGTGAGAAAAAAAACGTGAGAAAAAAAAAGTGAGAAAAAAAAATGTGAGAAAAAAATGTGAGAAAAAAAAAATGAGAAAAAAAATGTGAGAAAAAAAAATGTGAGAAAAAAATGTGAGAAAAAAAAAATGAGAAAAAAAAGTGAGAAAAAAATGTGAGAAAAAAAATGAGAAAAAAAATGTGAGAAAAAAAATGAGAAAAAATGTGAGAAAAAAAAAATGTGAGAAAAAAAGTGAGAAAAAAAGTGAGAAAAACAAATGTGAGAAAAAAATGTGAGAAAAAAAATGAGAAAAGAAATGTGAGAAAAAAATGTGAGAAAAAAACGTGAGAAAAAAACGTGAGAAAAAAAAGTGAGAAAAACAAATGTGAGAAAAAAATGTGAGAAAAAAAATGAGAAAAGAAATGTGAGAAAAAAAAATGAGAAAAAAAAACGTGAGAAAAAAATGTGAGAAAAAAATGTGAGAAAAAAAATGTGAGAAAAAAAATGTGAGAAAAAAAATGAGAAAAAATGTGAGAAAAAAAAAATGTGAGAAAAAAACGTGAGAAAAAAAGTGAGAAAAACAAATGTGAGAAAAAAAATGAGAAAAGAAATGTGAGAAAAAAAATGAGAAAAAATGTGAGAAAAAAAAAATGTGAGAAAAAAAGTGAGAAAAACAAATGTGAGAAAAAAAATGAGAAAAAAAATGTGAGAAAAAAAATGAGAAAAAATGTGAGAAAAACAAATGTGAGAAAAAAAATGAGAAAAAAAATGTGAGAAAAAAAATGAGAAAAAATGTGAGAAAAAAAAAATGTGAGAAAAAAAGTGAGAAAAAAAGTGAGAAAAACAAATGTGAGAAAAAAAAGTGAGAAAAAAAATGAGAAAAGAAATGTGAGAAAAAAATGTGAGAAAAAAACGTGAGAAAAAAAAGTGAGAAAAACAAATGTGAGAAAAAAATGTGAGAAAAAAAATGAGAAAAGAAATGTGAGAAAAAAAAATGAGAAAAAAAAACGTGAGAAAAAAACGTGAGAAAAAAATGTGAGAAAAAAAATGTGAGAAAAAAAATGAGAAAAAATGTGAGAAAAAAAAAATG
>CM042447.1:3232691-3267691 GCA_023631565.1 Gymnocephalus cernua | reverse complement strand
ATGATTCCATACAACGGGCTTTGCAAGTAAAACAAAAGATCGGCTCTATTTTCATTTAATTTTGGGGGTTTTATTCAATGTTTCGAAACAGTATCCTCTCTGAACGTTGACATATACAAGTCTGTGATTATCTTTTCTTTATATAATATTAGTCTAAATAATTTATAATTTCTGCTTTTTTTAAAACCAAAAATTAGGTCATTTCCTATAGATGAGGTTTATTGACCATGAATTCCAAAAAATAAGTGTAAAACTAGTGGAAATAACCTTGTTAGTGGTGTCTATACATGGTAGTGAAAAGAAGCGTTCAAAAAAGCGCCAAAACATTGAAAAAAAGTGTTGAAAAAAGGAGAAAAGTCAGAAAAAGTGTTGATTTTCTGTTCTGACCGGGGAGGACCCGCGTGCATGGTCGAATGGACGACAACACGAGGGTTAACTACTGTCTGTGAGAAATAAATGAACACATACAGGTCCTTTTTCCGCATTTAGAGTGTTTTACCGCTGTGCCGAACTCACACCGAACCGCGACTTTTGTCTACCGTTACATCTCTATTGGCGTTTTTCCATACATGGTACCTGCTCGACTCGCCTCGACTCTACTCGCCGCACTGTGCGTCCGTTTTCCAATGCAGATTATAGTTTAAAATGAAGCTGGAGGAAGCAAAAACAAACACCACTGGCTAAACTAGGCGATTTAAACATGGCGGGTTAGTTCAGGACTCCTCCGTCTGTCGCTTTCACGGCACCTTTTGGGATCGCCTCAGCTCGCCTGGAACCTCGACTGAGGTGGTACTAAAAAAAAGTACCTGTTGGCAGGTACCAGGTACTTTTTTTCGTAATGGAAAACCAAAAAAGGCGAGTGGAGTCAAGGCGAGTCGAGCAGGTACCACGTGATGGAAAAACGCCATATGAGTCTATATCGACGACGTTCCACTTCTGGGATTTCTCCATTGCCGCCGGAAATTTCGCCGGATGTCCCTCATTTCAGCCGGATGTGCGTCCCCCTTCCTCTGTCTTTGTGTCGGCGTTCTAACCTCCGGCTGATTTGTGAGGACTCTGGTTAACTGCTCCTCAGATCTCTGCAGGGTAAATCCAGACAGCTAGCTTGCACGACTAAAACTACTTTTGAACGTACACATGTTCCACCAGAACAAGTTCCTTCTCTCAGGGAATATTAAAGTGCTGTCACTCCTTCATACCGACCTTGTAGCCGGGGAATTTGAACTTTGACCCCTGCTCCTTTGTGACCGTCACCTCCGTGTCCTTCATCAGCTCGGTCCCGATGGAAAAGATCTGTTCCTGGAGACAGAAAGGGAGCTTATTTACAACCATGAAATACAGTAGATGATATTAATGATAATCATAACGATGTCTTTCTGTGTGCAGAGACAATGTGAAACATCTCAGGTGCAATATTCACAAGCCGTTCCTCATACAGGTGTTTTTCTTGTGGCAGCGACAGAGGCTGTTTCCTGTTTCCTGTACGGGACTCTCACACCGCCCTCAAAACACACCGACGAGTCTGATCCCTGGTTACATGACTGGCCACCGCAGCGTGACGTGGGGTTGCCTCGAGTCGGTCTCAATAGATTATTTAATAATTAGATAATTAATGTGTGTGTGGGGGGGGGGGCGGGGGGGGGGGGGGATGGGGGGTTACAACCCCCCCCCCCCAATAATCTAAACTGGGCTCTTTCAGAAGTTTTTGTTCCTTTTCAATGTTTTCTAGTTCAATGTCAAGGTGTTTTTGGAAAGAAAATTTTAGACGCGTTTGTCGCCTTTTCAAGGATTTTTTTGCCGCTTTCTCCGAAGTTGTTTTTTACGCCTTTTTCAAGATTTTTGTCGCTTTTTAAAAAAAATACATGCAGACATGTCCCGGGACCTCCTTAGATAGTTGGAGATCTCAACCTCCCCCCCCCCCCTCGCCCCCCAATGTTGAACCCAAAGTTACGCCCCTGTTGGTCCAACTTTTGACTGGCAACTCCCGCCGCAGCCTAAACGCACTAACCCCCGTTCAAAATGAATGGAAAGACCTGCGTTTTTAACAGACTGTCGGAGGGCTGACGCAGGAAGTCTGAACGCAGCCACAACAATTCCAATGTGCTTGTAGGACCCTGTAGCCAGTAGGAGCCAGTTGAGGTGGTTCGGGCATCTGGTAAGGATGCCCCCCTGGGCGCCTCCCTAGGGAGGTGTTCCAGGCACGTCCAGCTGGGAGGAGGCCTCGGGGAAGACCCAGGACTAGGTGGAGGGATTACATCTCCAACCTGGCCTGGGAACGCCTCGGGATCCCCCAGTCAGAGCTGGTTAATGTGGCTCGGGAAAGGGAAGTTTGGGGTCCCCTGCTGGAGCTGCTCCCCCCGCGACCCGACCACGGATAAGCGGACGACGATGGATGGATGGTAGGACCCTGTACCTGTGCAAATAGCACTAAACCTCTATTCCAGTCTCTTCTCTTCTAAGGAAGAATTTCATGTGCAGGTGTGAGCGCTCTCACCATGTGGCCCAGGTTCCTCCCCTGGAAGCTGATGGGGATCTGAAAGCCCACCGGGATCAACTGCGGCTCCGGAGACTCAAACTGAGGACACCTGTCACTCTTCATCACAGGAAGAAGAAATATCAGGAGTTCAACAATCGCATCAACACAATATTGTCCAGCCGTTCAAATAATCCTCTAATGATTGACAGGGAACACAAATATTGTAGAAAAATAAAAAATATGTGGTCAGAAAATGTGCGATCCTGTAATAAAAAAATCATCACATATTCAAATATTTCCAACATTAAATTCAAACCTAAACGATTAATTTAAAATGTAAACCTAAGAAGCGTATCTATGAAGTGTGTTGTGAGCCGCATACAAGCCCCAAATAGAAAATAAATCTGTTTATTTGGTTTGATTTAATGCTTTATATTCTTAAGAACATTTGTACTCCCTCTATTGGAAGTCACTTGAGAGATCTCTCGAAACAATCACTGTTTTTTTTTAGTCAGTTTTCTAAAGAACAAAGTGCTGTCTTACAAAAGCTTCGTCTTGTTCAAAACCCAAAGATATTTAATTTACAACGATAAACAAAACAGAGAGAAGAAGCCAATAAAAAAAAAAAAAATTGACTCAAATACTTATTCAATTATTACAAAAAGGCTCTTATTTTTTCTGTTGATGGGTTTGACTTTGATTCACAGGAATCACAAAACACTCTCTCACGCACGCACGCACACACACACACACACACACACACACACACGCGCATGTGCACGCACACACACATACACCTACCTGTTTTGGTTTAACGATGTGACCCCCAGCTACAGCATCATCATTGTCACTGCAGATGTGATCCTCAGCGTTCCACTGACAGCCCCACGTACTGTTCACACACGCTATACACCTGAAAACACACACACTTACTTACATACATGTGTGCGATTCACACCGTGTGTGTGTGTGTGTGTGTGTGTGTGTGTGTGTGTGTGTGTGTGTGTGTGTCGTCCATCTTACGGTGTGTTTGGGTTCTTCCTGACTGTGGCAGCACAGTTGTAGAAGTCATACTCTCCAGACGTCAACTCGATGTAGCCTTTGTCTCTGTCTTTCACCAGAACTTTGACTGGGACCGACACGTAGTCTGAGAGAAAACACACACACACACACACACACACACACACACACACACACACACACGCGCAAACCCACCCACCCACCCATCCACACACACACGCACACCCACCCACACACACACGCATACATGCAAACCCACCCACCCACCCACCAACACACACACGCATACATGCAAACCCACCCACCCACCCACCAACACACACACACACGCGCGCACACACACACACACACGCGCGCACACACACACACACACACACACACGCGCGCGCACACACACACACACACACACACACACACACACACACACACACACACACACACACACACACACACACACACAAATTATGGATATTTAAAGAGAAAGTTTGACATTTCGCTTTCTTGCAAAGAATTAGATAACAAGATCGATAAGATTGTGTTAAATATCAATCTACAGCCGGTTAGGTTATTGGCAACATAAGGCCATCCTGTGATTGCCCTAGGTCTCTAGTTTGTGGTTGTAAAGTGTCGTGAGGCTGATAAAATGGCTACTGTGGGGGGGGGGGGGGGGGGGTGGGGGGGGTGGTGTGGGGTGCAATGGGAGCTTACATACATCATCAATACAATTCCTAGCTTTCCAGTTTTCCTTTCCAGACCCAATTAATGCAACACTAAGGCCCCATCCAGACGAAGACGTTAGGATGAAAACGCATCCGTCTTCCCTGGATTCGGTTCAAGAAAATTCACGTCCACATGAATCAATCTGTAAATGACTCAACACGCTACTTCATATGCCAGGCCTGTAGGCGGCGCTGTTACTGCTACAGAAATTAACGGAACAAAGAAGAAGAGCAGCCTTCAGTGACTTCCTTTCATAACATGACTGTTAGCTAGTTCTCTTAGCTTAACACATCCATGGACTAGACCAGGGCTATTCATTTGGCGGCCCGCGGGCCACATGCGGCCCAGAAGCAACCTCAGAGTGGCCCAGCCCGTGGTCCCGCAATAGAAAGTATAAAAGGGAAAATAGGGTCCCGCCAGCGATATTTTTCCCCCACTATGGCCACGCCAAGACCCGCCCTTCAATAGCATTCACACACTACTATTGGCCAGGTGTCCATGTACAAGCAAAAAAAGGCAGAAACGCACTTGAGTCGCATACTGGACGACAACTTCATGGCTGATGCTTGCTTTCTGAGCGACATATTCAAACACCTGAATGATCTCAATTTGGGACTACAAAGCAGAGACAAAACCTTGTGTGACAGATGCGCGCATTCCAAGTTAAACTGGACCTTTTCGCAACTGATTTGAGCACAGGCCGAATGCTGCATTTTCCGACACTCCGCAAATGCATCTCATCCCCCGCACAAATCACGGATGTGATGACAGATTTCATTGCGAGCCTGAAAAAGAACTTTGCTGGTCGATTGGATGGACTTGTTCTGCCCACAGAGGTGGCCGTTTTTGCCAGAGACCCGTTCACTGTTGCAATAGAAGGGGACTTATCCGCCAGAGCAAAGGAAGTGGTCCCTTCCATTGACGAGGGGAAATTCACACTCGAACTTGTTGACATGCAGTCATCTGTAACCATGGCACAGGAGCTTTGCACTAACGGGCCTGTAATGTTTTGGACTGATGTCAACGTACATCAGTTCCCTAACATTAAGAAAGTAGCGATCGTCATGCTCAGTATGTTTGGATCAACGTACACATGTGAGTCAAGTTTTTCACACATGAACTCCGTAAAAAAGCAACTCTCGTTGCTCCCTGACTGACCGTACTTTCCACCAATGTCTTCGGATTGCATTGACAACTTACGAGCCTAAAGTCACTGCTCTCGTTCAAAACAAAAAATGTCCCTTCTCCCACTAAGTCAGCAGGGTAAATGAAATGTAAACGTAGCCTACCTACATCAATATAATGTGGGATGTGTAACAAAGGCATGCATAATCACACATGGTGGTGATTTAAAATATGTTCCCTCAATGTGCAGTAGTACACTTTGTGTAGTTAGTTATAGTTGTGAATACTGTGCACTTTTTATTTTTATGCACTTTGAGATGTTCCTGCATGGGTCAAATATGAGCAAGATGTTTATTTTATTTCAAAAGGAAACTTAATTTTATTGCGAATTGCCTACTGTGCACTATTTTGTTTTATGCACTTTGTGATCAGATAGGTCAGATATGTAGCCTAGGTAGGCCTAGGCAAGAGGTGCCTAGGTCAGTTTCTTTTCTTTTGTAAGTGGAAAAAGTAGGAGCTACCTCAGATTCTGTTCAGTTAGCTCTTTTATTGTTTTCTATGCACCTTTTGCTGTGAAAACTGACCAAAGTTAAAAGAGAAACAATGAATAAACCTTACATGTTTTTCAATAAATTTGTTTGTGTTGGTTTTAAAATTTGTCATTACGAGCTGCTTCGCCGCTGAAATGACTGGCCCAACTGACCTTTCTCGGTTTGAAAATCTGGCCCAAGTGAATTTGTAATTGAATAGCCCTGGACTAGACTTTAATAACTTACACCACTGCTCGTTATATAAAGGCCACCTAGAAAAAGAATGTAAACTTTGTTTACTCTATCGGACATGATTGCAGCTAGCAGAGCTAGCGCTAGCTAGCTAACGCTAGCTAACGCTAGCTAACATTGGTGTCAGTACACGATCCGTTCCGCCTGCACGATCCATTCTTCGCATGCGCAGAATTGCGTAGCAGAAAACCTGTGCGATTTGTACCACGCATGCGTTAAAAAACACTTGACGGCAACTGGCAGCATATTTTTCTTGACGTTATTGTTGTGTTGTTTATGTTGATAGTTTTACTGGTAATACTTTGTCTTGACCATAGACCATTAATTCATTATTAATATACCTGTCTATGGTCTTGACTAATAACGCAACGAAGTGTGAACGTACAAAAGTGTCCTTTCAAAGACGGACGACAGCTCTTCCAGCCACCACTGCTGTATACCACTATAGTAGCTACATGCTAACGGCAGTAAACATGTCATCTTGGCGGCCATTGTTGTTAAATTCTCCCCAATTCTGGGTCTCATTCCTGCTGAAACATGTCCGATTGGGTAGTGTTTGGTTCAGAAGCCTTTATCTGAGATTTCTCACGTTAGAAAGTGCTGCTTCGTTCCACTATCTAACGTTAGCATACTCCTAGCGGCTAACGGCTGCGTAGCATGCTAACGCGACATAGCTGTAATCTTGGCCAATGCTGGTAATTTCTCCCAAAATTCCGGTCACTTTAGTGCTGGAACATGTCCGGTTGTGTAGTGTTTGGTTTAGAAGTCTTTATTGGTGATTGTTCGCGGTAGCAGCGGGGTATATAGCAGGACTTTACCGTGACAAATCACCACCGTTGGCCAAGATAACAGATATGTTGCGTTAGCATGCAGCTACATAATAGTTATGTATGCACATGCGCAGAACGGACCGGTAATCGTGCAAGCGTAGAACTGATCAGCTGGGGTCGTAAAAGCATGAGCTTCTGCGCATGCGCGGAGTTATGCGCATGCGCAGATGGAACGGATCGTGTACTGACAATCGGCAGTCAAACAAACATCAATGATCCGATGTCTTTTTGATAATCTAGCTACACGTTTTTCTTGCGGTAGCCTTTCTACAATAAGCCGTGCTAAAAGTTACTATAATCCGTTCAAGGAGGTGATGAGCAGACAGATTAGCGAGCTAGTTGATAAATTCTCTACTTCCACTTTATAAGCAGCATTGCGTCCCTGCTAGAGCCGTCAGCTGGGTTGAAGGCAGTCAGCTGTGAGGCCGAGGTGTGTGGGGATGACATCATCGATACGCACTTATGCGGTTTCGCCGTACACACGAAGCCAAACGTGAGCCGTTTTTTTTTTATTCACCCTGGGACCAGGTTTCAAAAAAGTGCGTTTACAGGATTCGTGTGGACAATCGGCCCAAACGATGCAAAAAAAAGTGCGTTTGCATCCAAGCGCGTCTTCATGTGGACGTCCTCTGAGACTGTTTAGGGACTCCAGTATGCAGAAAAAGAGACTCATGGGTACCCTAAGAACCAGTTTACAGTCAGATATCTTAAGGTGAGAGGTCAAGGGAGCAGTTTTAAAATGTCCATACCCGTTTTTCCCCCGCCAAAATCTCTAAATTTGGAGAGCTAGCATGACGTGGGTGGTACCGATGGAATCCGTAAGTCGTCTAGTTTCATATGATACCAATATCTTGACTCTAGCTTTAAAACGATTTGTCTGTTTCAATTTGCTTCCTCGTGAAGTGCTCTATAAATAATAATAATAATTATTATTCAGAAAGACTTCCTGCAAATCCTCCATGTTGTCCACACAGAGTCTCAGCTGTCTAGTCGTACCCAGTGTATGCAACTCTGAGACTGTTAAGGGACCCTTTTTTTAAATGGCCATGCAAGTTTCTCCCTCGCCAAAGTCTCTACATTTAGAGCATTATACAAGCTAGCATCACATGGGTACTACTATGGATTCCTTAAGTTGTCTAGTTACATACAATATCAATATCTTTAAAACGGAGCCCGCTAGAGCCTCTTAAAGACAGTAATGGCTGCCAAGATTGCCGGCAGTCCCGCGGGTCTAAATGGGGGGTTGAACCCTGATGATTTTATGACTTGTCTGTTTCATTTTGCTTCCTTGTAAAGTGCTCTATGAATACTGATTATTATTATTATTATTATTATTATTATTATTATTATTATTATTATTATTATTATTATTATTCAGAAAGACTTCCTGTAAATCCTCCATGTTGTCCACCTACCCTGCTGCTGGGGAGTGGGTGGGATTCCCACGGGATCGGGCAGCGAACAGGTGACCTGCACCCGGCCGTCGACGACGTTCGCCGCGGCTCCGGTGGTGAAAGTGCCGAACTCACACTCCAGCTGATCAGAATGCCTCAGGATGGGCAGGGAGGGAATCTTTATGACAACCTGGAGAAGAGAGGGAGTGGGTTGAAAGGTGGAGTAACATGCCAGAGAGAGTCATTATTTTTCTCCTCTGCTGGCTGCAGTCAGATAAAGAAGATGTGTGTGTGAGTTACTGGAAGACAGAGGAGAGACACAGAAGGACTGGGTGTGACTGAGTAATTAAGATAGTAAAAATAGGATTGGACATTTGTTATTTCATCTTTTTGTTATCTAATAATATAATAATAATATAATATATTTATTTATCCTGCTAACAAGTCGTGTTTGTGTCGCCAAACCTCTATCTTTCCGCTCCATACTACTCTTCAATCACTCAAAATCTGTGTTGGAAACGTTCGCCATCACGGGAATAGTGCACTATATAGTGTGTTCGCCATTTTGTAGTGGTGTTCGATTTCTCCGCAACTAATTTCATTCGCTATATCCACTATAAAATACCCACAATGCACAGCTCATATGAGTGTACGTACGATGTACCCTACCCTACACAGAAGAAGAAGAAGCACCTGCGAAAAAGTAAAAAATGGAGCGGGCTTTTGTTTCTAAACATTGGAAATGTAACATGCGACATATATAATATACAACCTTTTACTTTCCTGCTGGGTGCTCGGTTTATTTCAGGGACGTATTCAAAGTATTTTAGTTTGGGTTTGTTTACATGATGCTGGGCGCGCCCGCCTCCGGCACACAAATAACCGCCGCATCTCCTGACGCAAGTCACGCAACGATGTTTTTAGTGAGTGTCCGAAACCTCGTTCTCATTCAAGCCGTCGCCAAATGAGTTGCTACAAAGCTAAATAAGACTCTCAGCTCCTCACAACTCTCTCTGTGTTTCTGAGTGTGACTGTGTTCACGAGATCGTGGCGTCCGGCGACTTTCCCGCGCAGAAACTGTGAAGATAATGAGCTCTTCTGAAGAGTTCATCATGTTTTTTTTAATCCTCCGTGTCCTCCTTGGCTACTAGCAGCTGTGTGTGTGTGTGTGTGTGTGTGTGTGTGTGTGTGTGTGTGGGGGGGGTGCTCGATCACAGAAGGCTTGTATCATGCAGACGCGCCGACAGTGTTGTTGTCATTACTTAGAATTCCTCATGGGGGAGACAGAATCTACGCAGTAAACAGTCCCTCCAGAAAAACGCAGTTTTTTTGTGATTATTGCGGCAAAAATCCACGATTAAGCAGCACGTTTTCTTATAAAATGCGATGGAATATGCGGGATATTTGCAAAAATTGCGGGAACTTGTAAAAACTGCGGTTTGATAAAAAAGAGAAAAAAGTGATTCCCCCAACACCGTGTTCTTACTAGGCGACATTACGTCACTTCATAACGTTCCCATGGCAACAGGGGAAAATGGCTGCTCTCGTGTGAAGTAAACGCAACATTTTTCATCTTTCTGCTGAGATATGTGTGACTTTTTTGCAATGAAAATGCGGGGATTATGAAATCATGCAAGCCCCGCATATTTTGCGCGGGAAATCAGCAATTTATGCGGCGAAAGTGCGGCGTATTTGAAAAAATGGACTTTGGTTGATTATGCGTCGAATTATGCAATCGCGTGATCATGTTTTTCTGGAGGGACTGACTATAGCTTTCATAAACACTATATAGGGAATAGTGAGTGAGTGAATGAGGGAACACAGCTATAGTGTAGTACCAATACACTGTAAACTGTAACTAATTCATTAGCAATAGATTATAAAAGAGATGGCGATATCTATTTTTGGCTTGACTTTCGCCAATCAATTAAGTACTTGACAGTGTACTTTATCACATTGATGCAAATATCCTGTTAATCCAATACTGCTACAAAGCACTCACTGAATATGCAACACTGACATAACACACCCAGGGATATTAGAGGGAGACCTTCCCTGAAGACTGTGAGGTGCGGTTGAAAGCTCCAGAAGCTCCAGTAGTAAGTAGAGATGTTCCGATACCAGTATCCGAAGATAAAGTAGTTTATTTATGTTCTATTTCCGTTATGAATGACTGTCAAACTGGATAATAAAAGAAAGTTCTACGCCGTTCATTATTTGTTTGTCCTGAGCCAGACCGACAACAAAGATAGAAATCATATCACATCCATACAGGGATAGTAGTACACAGTTGTTAAAACCTAATAAATTATATGACGCAAGCGTGTTGGAAGCGTTTCCAGGCTAAACAGAATAGGAAAATATGTTTATATGTCATTTTGACACAAATACATGTTAATAAATGACATTTCGATGTTTGAAAGTCTCGAGGTTTTGACATAAATGCAGATATATAAATGTTATCGATTTTGCCGTCAACACTGCCGACGTTGTCTTTGCTGTAATCAGATCAGAATATATTTATGTTTAACATGAAGTATACTACTGCTTGAGTGCAGTAAATCAATGGGAAACATACATGTGTACAGACAAGGCTCAGCAGCAGCAGCAGCGCCGCGTCAGACACGTTTCTGGTGTGTGAGACATAGAAAAATCCACGCAGAAAATCCTGACACAACAGAAACGCCACGCAGCCAGTCTGTCTGTCCGTCTCCGGCCTAAACGACTACTCAAAGCACTTTTACACCGTTCAGGAACCATTCACACACATTACCACGCTGTGGCCGAGGCTGCCGTACATCAGATACCTGTACCTGCTCAGCAGATAAACGCTCACACACATTCACACACTCTGATGGTGCAGCATCGGGATTGAACCGCCGACCTTCCGATTGATAGACGACCGCTCTACCGCCTGAGCTACAGCAGCCCCAGTGGACTTAAACTTTCTTATACATATACTGTTTCCAAAGGTCAGCAATAAGCGCCCACGTTAAAACATCTTAAAGGATTGACTAGCTTCTACTGTGTCCCTTTACATATGTTCTTAAAGCTATAGTGCGTAGTTTCTGCCCCCCCCCCCCCCAATTCCCACAGGACTAGCATCACCAGAGGACCTCACAATCAGTCTGTGTTACGTGCGGCACATTCACACGAGATAAATAAAGTCTGTATTTTACTTGGACTTACTGACATTATCCCACAGACAGAATGTCAAGGCTCTGTCAATACGCCCCCCCGAGTCCCCGAGATGCCGATTCAAACACGACTAATATTATCACACAACCTTTTGTGTTTGGCGAGAAGTGGTCCTCGCTGACCTCGAGCGTTCTTAATTTCGCCGCTAAAGTTCTAATTTCAAACTTTTTGATCTCAGGAGTGACGGAGAGAAGCCCTCGATGACTTCACCGGAGACTTTCTCCTCTTTTTAAGAATGTAAAGCTGCAGGAAGCAAAGATTTTCTCTTTAAAGCCCAAATCCAACTGTCTAAGCAGATTAAAATCACAAATGACGTGCTGCTACACACACGAAAGTCCCTCACTCCCTGATTAAGATGCTGCAGATCGGTCGATCTGGGCCCAGAAGAGATTCTCTTAAAGATAAACTTAAAGAGTCGTCTGTTGCTGGCAAACTAACGCACACTACATACAGAAGACGTTTCTGATTTTATTCCATTCAGACTTGTTGACATCAAACCATAGGTGTAATTTACAGGGGGAATAATCAAAACTGGCCAGTGCAACCCCCCCCACCGCCCCCAAAATATCTAATAATAATTTCCTTTACATAATCAAAGACATCCGCACCATAAATTGATGCAGAAAAGGCACAAATTGTTGCTGAAAATGTTATCACAATGGAGGAAATTTTGCTCTAAAGTGGAGATCTCACTGTTGAACACAAAGCTACGCCCTTGCACAACTTCTAGCTAAAAACACATCCTGAATAAGCATCATGGATCTTATTTTGTGATACATCTGAATGTATGGCAAGTCCTAAGGGCTGTAAAGTTATTCTAGGAGCAGAAAGGCACGACGGGAAGGGAAGGTCAGCCGACAGCCGGCTGTACATCTCGAAGGACGGCGCGTCTTTCTGGCAAATCAGCTCTTTGATCAATCCCTCATTAAAGCCGAGAGTTCAGCCGTCAGGTTGAGACCGAGCGATGCGGCGCCCGTTTCAGTCTGTGGCGTTCCAGACTCGCTTTCATGCTGCTGGCCAGGATCGTTTCTCTGACTCCCAGAATTTATAAAGATAAGAGTTTCATTCTTCTCTTAAAGCAGAATTCTTCAACAGGGGGAGTTACTGCAGGAGGGGGGGGGGGGGGGGGGGGGGGGGGGGTGGGGGGGGGTGCATACGTATTGCTCGATGGAAAATTAAAAATATGTATGAAAATATACATTTACATGAATCATATTATAAGTAATAAGGAGCTCGGAGTAGAGCCGCTGCTCCTTCACGTCGAAAGGAGCCAGTTGAGGTGGTTCGGGCATCTGGTAAGGATGCCCCCCCCCCCCCCCCCGGGCGCCCCCCTCCAGGCACGTCCAGCTGGGAGGAGGCCTCGGGGAAGACCCAGGACTAGGTGGAGGCACGTCCAGCTGGGAGGAGGCCTCGGGGAAGACCCAGGACTAGGTGGAGGGACGTCCAGCTGGGAGGAGGCCTCGGGGAAGACCCAGGACTAGGTGGAGGGATTACATCTCCAACCTGGCCTGGGAACGCCTCGGGATCCCCCAGTCAGAGCTGGTTAATGTGGCTCGGGAAAGGGAGGTTTGGGGTCCCCTGCTGGAGCTGCTCCCCCCGCGTAAAGATTTTTTTTTTTAAATGTGCAAAACATTGATGATTCTTACTGACTTGCTGCTAACTACGGTAGCCATCCACTGACACGTAGGGCTGAGGCGATACGGCCTAAAAATAAACTCTCCGATTTTATTTTTTTTAATTCGATTTACGATTTTTTCCCGATTCCCCCCCCCCCCCCCCCCCTACTTATTAAGGAAAGCAATAAGTACAAACGGCAGACAACTTACCGTCTTCTCCGCGGTATATATGGGTACCGTGTCTTTGGCTACGTGCAAAGCGACCGCTTCGGTGATTGTTCTCCACCGCGCCCCTTTCCTGCCATACGCGGTGCCGTGTGCAAAGGATTCGGCTACAGTTAGCTGTTTTCTTGCTAAGGTTTGTTGGTCACTGCGGTGTTGTTCGTCTCGGAGAGAGACTGGCGTGTTTCATATTCGGCTGGATGTCTCTGTTTCAGGTGCTGCTGCCTTTGACTGCGATGGGCTTTAGGCAAATGTTGCAGCGCGGGGTTTGCTGCGACAGACGTGGAGGTGCAAACCCCGCACTGCAACATTTGCCTAAAGCCCATCGCAGTTCCAAACAACAGATGATTTTATTCAGCAGCAGCGCCGCGTCAGACACATTTCTGGCGTGTGAGACATAGAAAAATCCACGCAGCTGACACGCAGCAGAAACGCCACGCTCACGCCACGCAGCCAGTCTGTCTGTCGCCGGACTAACAAACAGATGAAACGTGTTTATCTGCTCTGACGTAAGCGGTCGATAACGACAAACAGCGCTGCTGTTGCGTAGCACTGTTGCTGCGGTTGCTCATGCTGTATGTGATTCACCGAAACCAGGTGTCATCAGTAGTTTCTGGGCGGGACAATATTTCCTGGGGACATTATTTGGAACTTTTAACAGCGGAAGCAGCCCGAGTTGTTTTCCAAAGGAACTGTCAGCACAAGCAACACAGATTCACATTTGGCTCATATCCACAAAAAAAACCTGTAAATCTCGGTGACATTATCACCGTGAGTCAGGAATGTTCCCTGCCCCCCCCCTCCGCCACGGGCCCCTGGAAGGTCCACGCACCTGAGGTTAACCCTTGTGTTGTCTTCCATTCGACCATGCATCATCCTCCCAGGTCAATAAAATCAACACTTTTTCTGGCGTCTTTTCTCTCTTTTTTTTTTGTCATTTTTGGCTCTTTTTTCCCATGTTTTTGGCACATTTTATTTTATTTGTTTTTACATATAATGCTTATTTTCACTACCATGTATGAACACCATCACCAACTTATATAGTTTTACACTTTTTTTCGGAATTCATGGTCAATAAACCTCCTTTTTTAGGAAATTGTACCTGATTATTTAGTTTAAAAAAAGCAGAAATTCTGAATTATTTAGACTAATATTAAAGGAAGGATAATCAAAGAAGGGTATATGTCAACACTAAATTAGACAAGCAATTTCTTGTATTTTAGCAGAATATTTAAAAGCAGCAGACATTAATATCTGATTATCGCCGGTAATATCTTTATCACGACATTCAACAACGTTGTTGCATCATGCAGCCCTGCTGTTCATTCACACCCTCTCTCTCCCACCTGCTGGGTCTTCTTGCAGCTGATGTTCGGGGGGTCGAAGGCCTCGATCTGAACACACTTCTGACCGGGCGACCACAGCCAGGTGTTCTCCTCCGTCCACCTGCTGCACTCCTTCTTCCTGGTGCACCTGGGAGCGGAGCGGACAGCGATCAACAAGATGACGTATTTACAGTAAAGTGCTCGTATTACGCTCATTTTCAGGATCATAACTGAATTTAGAGGTTATGTCAGAATAGGTTAACATGGTTTAATTTTCAAAAAACACCATATTTTTTTGTTGTATTGCACATTGCTGCAGCTCCTCTTTTCACCCTGTGTGTTGAGCTCTCTGTTTTAGCTACAGGGTGAGACATCTCACAAACACAACAACAAACACAACAACAACAGAAGACATTATATTCATGGTTTTCACCACACTAATAAAGAAATTGGTTTCCTCCTCGCTCCAAAAGTGTGGTGCTGTGCTGCGTCTCGCCATGTTTACCTTCTACTACTTCTTGTTTACTTCCCGTATACTGCACTACAAGAAGTTCCTCTACTCAAAAAACCGAGATTCCTTGCGAATAGAACATGCGCAGAACACAAATCAATGTTCCTTCTGATGGAGATATGCTGATACGCTAGATAGAGGTAAACATGGCGAGACGCAGCACAGCACCACACTTTTGGAGCGAGGAGGAAACCAATGTCTTCATTAGTGTGGTGAAAACCATGAATATAATGTCTTCTGTTGTTGTTGTGTTTGTTGAAATGACGCATATTGCGTCTTAAGGTCGTCCGTACGTCCAGACGCTGACCGCGCGTCGCCGTTTACATCGGGATGTTACAAACTCCACGTATACAGGAGTAACTCTCTCTGTTCTCGCATGTAAACGGGTTATTCAGAATGTTTCAGAAACCCGAATAGTGACCTTAACCCGACCATAACCCGGATATTGGCTGCTTGTAAACGTGATCAATGTTCCTTCTGATGGAGATATGCCGATACGCGTTTACCTGACCAAATATTCGGGTTAGAAAAGAGGAAACCCAGGGGTCATACTCTGGTTTTTAAAAACAGGAATATGAGCATATTCGGGTTTTTGCCGGTGTTTACATGGCCGTGCGCGACCGGGTTATTGCTAATATTCCGGTTTTGAACGGGTTAGTGGCTGCTTGTAAACGTAGTCATTGATTCATTATTAACCCTCGTGTTGTCGTCCCCGTCGACCATGTTGCAACATTTAGTTTTTCTGGGTCAAAATGTAAAAAAAAATTCCGACATTTTGGTCGTCTTTTTCGACGCTTTAGTCACTTTTTTTTAAAGTTTCTGTCAATATTTCAATATTAGATTTTTTGATGTTTTTTTTTAAGCTTTTTCCACGATTTTGTCACTTTTCCTGATGTTTTTTGAAGATTATTCTGACATTTTTGTCACTTTTGTAAACGTGATCAACGTTCCTTCTGATGGAGATATGCCGATACGCGTTTACATGACCAAATATTCGGGTTAGAAAAGAGGAAACCCAGGGGTCATATTCAGGTTTTTAAAAACAGGAATATGAGCATATTTGGGTTTTTGCCGGTGTTTACATGGCCGTGCGCGACCAGGTTATTGCTAATATTCTGGTTTTGAACGGGTTACTGGCTGCTTGTAAACGTAGTCATTGATTTGTGTTCTGCGCATGTTCTATTCGCAAGGAATCTCGGTCTTTTGAGTAGAGGAACTTCTTGTATGCGCCGTCTGAATTGGAAATGACGCATATTGCGTCTTAAGGTCGTCCGTACGTCCAGACGCTAACCGCGCGTCACCGTTTACGTCGGGATATTGCCAACTGATTACAAACTCCACTTATACAGGAGTAACTCTCTCTGCTCACGCATGTAAACGGGTTATTCTGAATGTTTCAGAAACCCGAATAGTGACCTTAACCCGACCATAACCCGGATATTGGCTGCTTGTAAACGTAGTCAGTGTTCAGTTTGTTCAGTAAAAGAAAGTTGGAAATGATTTCCTTTGTTTTAAATTTCAGCAAGCAGTTTGTTTTTTGTATTTCAGCAGAATACTTAAAGGTTTATACTTTAATATCTGTTTATTTATCGCAAGTTATATCGAAATCGGGACTTTCAACGTTATCGCTCGCATGTTTTCGTCATAACGTGCAGCCCTAATTTATATACACCAAGTCGGTTTCCATTGCACTTTTTCTGCATTTTTTCCCATTTTGTTCCTGTCGACACGCCGACTCTTCCACCCTTTTTGAAGTGTAAAAACATTCCACTGCAGTTTATTGATGCGCGAAATTGAAAATGCGCATCCCAACAAGTGAAAGGTAAGTTTGTTGAAGCACAGAGTGACTCACTTTCCCTCCAGGACACACCAGCCACAGTACGGATCCTTCATGGAGACGCAGGAGTGGCAGTCTGTCTTCAGGTGGCAGGCCTGGACTGGAACCTTGGTGATCTGCATACACAGGACGGGCTTTTATTGTGAAGGAGCGGCTGTTTTGCACAACATGCAGGAGCATAAGGGCAAAAAGTAACCCTTAGATAAGGACAACACAAAAACCAAACTAAAAATCCATCAATTTAAAAACGGGTATTCTTGTTTGAGCCTCGTTTTTAGCCTGTATTTATTTACAGTTTTGGCAAATCAGCCACATTAAAAGTATGCAGAATTAGCAGCTCCATTCTTCAGTGAACCCATGGAAGTACAGACAACTATCAGAAAACTTAATGCGATGATTCTGAAGCCCCTTTTTCATTTCATTTGTTTTTATTTCAAACCAAACTAATATATATATATATATATATATATATATATACAGCTTGTGTTTCCCACCCCTCATTCACTTTATAATCATTTCTTTATATATATATATATATGTGCGTGCGTGCGTGCATGTGCGTGCGTGCGTGCGCGTGTGTGTGTACGCTTTTACTTGCACAGCCGCCAGTTTTGATGCCTCCATGATGAATTGCAGAGTTACACCCAAGCTTTTTAATTTTAATGTTTGTGAGAGTTGTGCACGGCCCCACGGGGTATTACTTCAAAATTGATTTAGAGAATTGAGATGAAACATAACATATAACATATCTTCCCTTATTATGTTCTTGTGAGGGGGGGGGGGGGGGGGGGGAGGTCTCAAAAAGGACCTTGTTCTGGTGGAGAACTTTCTTCCAGCGACCCAGCTGTGGAAATAATTCACCTCCGTGACAGCGCGAAGAGGCCGCTCTAATACATTTAAATGAGCAGATGGAACAAGCTCGAGGATCGTCACTTGACTTGATGAAAGTGAATTGCCCTCTTGAAGTGCATTCTAATTAATTCATTTCTGAATCAATAACATCAATTTCACTTTCGGCGGCGGCGCCAGAGAAAGATGTCGACCGAAAGATGAAAGGACAGAGCCTGCGAAGGAGACGGATGAAGAGTAAAAGCGGCGCGGGGGAAACAGAGAGAATAAATCAATGGCTGACTTGCGTGCGGTAATGTAGACGGATGTATCGGCGTTTGTCGAACGAATGAATAAATGATCAAATAAGACGGAGAGAATAAATGAAAGACTCATTAAGTGGCCGACCTGATAAGATGAAATGGAAAAGCAGAAGTAAGCACATATCTCTGACCTTCTTCACGCGTTATAGAGACAGAGAGCATTTAAGTAACACCTTTACAAGTCATCTTAAAAACCTTATATCATTACATCTTTCCTGGTCAGAGATAAATTCTTCTTCATACCCTTTATTTTATCGTTTTGAGTTATTAAGAGTAGTTGAGCTAAATAAATATAATGCTTGCCTTATCTTCCAGATTGTAAATAATCTATATTCCAGATTAAATAGTCTTATTCCCATCTATAGCCCCCAGCACACACACCAAACAAGAACCAAATCACTAATATATGGTAAATATCGCCGATACTTGCGTACTAGTATGAGTGTTGTATGTAGGGGGCCCCAGATTTGGAACGGGATTAATGATGACCTTAAGGTGCTGCCCTCTATCTCCAACTTTAAAAAACAACTAAAAAAATATTATTTATTAACTTATATTTAATATATAACTGCTTTCTCATGGACTACTGGGATATATGAGCATGAATGTATGTGTATGTACTGCGTGTATGTCCTTGTGCGTCTTTTTTGCGTTTCTGTCATTATCGTCTGGTAACAGGTGGTGATCGCGTACCTTTACTGTACTACCTTTTTCTTGTAAAATTACGGGCCCTGTCACTGCGCGATCTGAGTCTCAACACGATCTGAGTCGCGTCGAGTTGCGCATGCTCAGATTTAAACAATTTACGGCATAACGACAATAACGGAAGATGGGAACAGCAATAATCGGAGATATGGAAGATGGAAATAGCAGTAATTTATTATTTAGCGTAACGCATCACATGTTCACGGCATGATCCCTCACGTCAGTTAATAAAAAATAAAAAAGTCAGTGAACATGGAGCTACATGACCAAGTTTGTTCACTGCTGGCTACAAGTTGGCAATCAAACACAACAACGGCTGTTACTGGAATGGTGTTATGAGCTAACGTTAGCAATCAAACAATCATAGATAGCATTTGATAACTAAAACGTTTTTGAAAGGATTTCCACCTTCTTCTATGTCTGCCGTGTGCTGAGTTGCTGCGGAGCTCTCCGGCATCCGGCAAAAATAGAAGCTCAGCGTATCCGATCCGCAGGGCTGCGGACCGCCGGAGTCGGGACGCAGACGTTACGCAACCGGTGGAAATACACACATCGACTAGAATGGAAACCGACTGACTCCGCCGACGTTCCCGCAGCAGTTACGCAGGCGGTGGAAATCCACGGTCAGCCTACACGGGGCGCACACTCTTACTGGGTGAGCTAGAGGTCGCCCCTTTCATTGTGGGTTTTAGCTCAATACTGGTTAGCCATTGTTAGCAATACCAGTTCGTCCTACTGAGGACTACCACCGTGGAAAACAGGAATTTCCGAGGTGCACCTGAAGGCAGCATCTAGCGTTGTCAAACGGCCATGAACTGTAATGATGTGTCAAAAAAGCAGCATCTTTTCCCAGGCGGAGTGGAAAATTACTTGTTTTTCATTTCATTTTTTTTTTGGCAACCCTCATGGACATGTTGTGTTATTAGCTGAAAGTCAGCAATCTTGGCAATGTGGCTGAATTGCATATAGCTACTTAATTTATCTCCAATGCATGGATGCTATCTGTTGCATTTCAGCAGCATTATCTGTTCAGTTACATTCATATAACATTCTGAATTTCAGATACAATGAAGAGGTGTGCGGACGCACTGCTCTTTTTCTTGATATATAATAGATACCAGTAACTGGTCTAGCCCCACTAACACAAAACGTTACGGGAACGTTAGATAACGTTAGTTTTTGGTTATCTAAAGGTTAGTCAATTGATAATAGCAGATACAATAAAAAAGGGGAGTTCATATATATCTAGTCTCGCTTTGCCAGACCCTCCTCCACAGCGCGCTGAAGGAGGGTCTGGCTGCTCCACATAGAATAAAGCGGATGGGAGGAAAACGTGCTCTGGTTTATTGGCATTTCTTTAAACCAATCACAACTGTCATGGGCGGTGCTAAACTCCGCCCAGAGCCGCTGTAACATAGTCGCGCGAGAGAAACCTCAGATTGGACAGATAGTCTAGCTAGCCGTCTGGATTTACCCTGCAGAGATCTGAGGAGCAGTTAACCAGAGTCCTCACAAATCAGCCGCAGGTTAGAACGCCACCACAAAGGAAGCGAAAGGCAACGGATGTCCGGCCTAAATGAGTGAAATCCGGTGGATTTTCTGGCGGTAACGGCGCAATCCCAGAAGTGGAACGTCAAGGATATAGACTAGGCGGCCTAAAGCCTTCACACACCTTTTTTTATGGTGCATACAATACTAAGCTTTTAAAATAAATCATGTTTTAATGTTAAAATGCGGCACAGTAAATCCTTAATCTTAACCATGTCAGTAGGCTTTGGTGAAGAATCGATTCAATTAATTAATTCGAATTTTTTGTGTAATGGTGCATTTTTGGCTCCCCGGAGCTTCCGTAGAGTTAGTTTCACATAGCAGAGTATGGCGAGCGACAACAACAACATCATAGCACACACGAAACAGCAACAGCAAGTGACAACATGGCTACCGGTGAGAGTGGGAAGTTTGTTCCCAAGAAAGGAATAAAATCATCTGTTGTTTTGGAACTGGTCCGGTGTGTTCACGCTGCGAGTTGAATGTTTTGTACGTTGTATGTTGTGTGTTGTGTGAGTCGGACCTTTTTCTCGGTGGTGATGTACAGGTGTTGGAGCCTGGCATCGAACAGCAGGTTCTTGTTGACCTTGTCTCCCGTGACTTCGGCCGGCTCCCGCCCGTACACGTCCGGATGGGCCGACAGATGCACCTTCAGCACCTGGAGCAGGAGGCACAAAAACTGCATTCACACACTTTTCTAAATGATCACGTCCATCTGTGATATCGTCAGACAAACAACAACAATTAAATTGCAATTTGTGGAGAACAGAGGAATTAAATTGGCTGCCACATGAGAAATAAGCACTCTTGTTAGTCGTATGTTGAAATGTGTATTGGTGTGTGTGTGTGTGTGTGTGTGTGTGTGTGTGTGCATTTCACACACTTTTCAATTCATGCATCCTGCGTTTCCTCCTCTGTGCTCAATAAGTGCTGCGCTTTCTGTACGAAATAGGACACGTCACACCAGAGGACAGAGAAAAAAGGTCCAGCTGTCTCCGGACACACATCTGGGCTCATTCACATCCAATTTCAGTTTTATTTACATGTATCTCATGTTTAAGTTTAAACGCTTAATGTACGTATGCATATTTTTAAATGCAAATACCGTAAAACTTCAAATAATAGCCCCGGGCTTCTATTTACCCAAATGGCCGAAATGCCCCGGCGTGTATTTGAGACAGGCGTCTATAAGAGACGGGCCTTTAATTGACGATGCTTTGCCCGCATGCTGTGGATCCATCACACACGCTCACCTCCAGCTCTTCTCTGACCTTCTTCCTCCCTCCGCCTCCCAGTCTGGCCCTTTGGTCGTCTTCCTCGGACCGACGTCGCAGTTCTGCTTTACGTTTACGCCGTTCTCGCGCTCTCTCTCGGGATCGGTCGAGAAACGTCTCGCCGCCGCTTCTCCCGAATTTTGTGTCGGCAAATTTGACAACCGTCGGCTTTAAATGTCAAATCATACTTTTTTTCTTTTTTGTCTCCATGGTGGTATTGAGAGAATTAAGAAAAACTGAAGACTAAAAGAAAGTTTGTTAACCTGTTTGTTATGTTGCCATAGCGATGAGTCGTTTATGAACGGTCGCGTCTGTCACGTGGAATCAAATCAAAACAACAGAACAAACGATCTGACGGGTTTTAAAAGATCAAATACAACCAGACCGGACCTCTATTTGAGACCGGCCTTTATTTACCCAAATCTGTCGTCACACCAGGCGGTTAGAAGAGACAGGCGTCTATTTGGGACTCGGCTATTATTTGAAGTTTTACGGTAATCAGTAATGCAGCTTTAAACTAAATCTTTCAAATTGAAATGTTTATTTAGGAAGTTTCCTGTGAAACTACTGTATGTTATTTGGTTTTTCATTTGATAGATTTATATTAGTTTAGTTGCACTACTAAAAAATAGGAACCAAAGTAAATATTCATACATGTATTATTGGACACATTTGTGCTTTTCTACCTGTAGGCCTGCCAGTAGACAAAATACATTTTTGTGCTGAATTATTACAATAATGCGCAATTATTAGGGAACTGATTAATTGATTGGACGTGTTTGTACCATATTAAGTGAATGTTTACTTCACAGGAAATGCAAACCTTTACAGCATCAGAAAACATGAGCGTCTTTATCATTTAGAGTATTTTAGATTATCTTGTCCAACATGTCAGATGACGTCTTCTAACTACTACTAAAAAGCACAACATCTGGGCGCAGGAAATGTATATATTGTAACCGTAAATATATGTTTAAGTGATCCCTGTACACGCCTCATGGATGGAAAAAAGGATGTGAAACACAAAAGAAAACCAGAACTGCAAGTAGTTATGAATGAAGGGGTCCAAGCCTCCCCGGTGCGAGTCGTCCCGGACGACCGGCGGAGCCCACAGCGCGACGACGGCGAGGCGAACGACAGTGAGGTGTGAGCTGCAAGGTCTGTAGTATATTGCTGTTGCGTATTTGCCATTTACCAGTCCCTCCAGAAAAACGCGGAGTTTTTTTGTGATTGTTGCGGGCAAAAATCCTTGATTATGCGGCACGTTTTCTTAAAAAATGTGATGGAATATGCGGGATACTTATGCCATTTTATGCGATGAAATTGCGGGAACTTGCAAAGATTGCGGGAACTTGCGGGAACTTGCAAAAACTGCGGTTTGATGAAAAAGAGAAAAAAAAGTGATTCCCCCAACACCGTGTTCTCAGTAGGTGAAATTACGTCACTTCATAACGTTCTCATGGCAACAGGGGAAAATGGCTGCTCTTGTGTGAAGGAAACGCAACATTTTTTTAACTTTCTGCTGAGATATATGTAGGGTCACCAGTAGGCCTAAATTGCTGTTGGACGACAAAAACAGCAACCAGATGGGAAAAGGGTATTTTACAATAACTACGAATGCACCGCGAGGCTGTATGTTACCAGTGTCAGTGAACGCACCGTCTGTGTTTCTCCGACGTCGGCAGCTGCTGCGCTGCAGAGCAGACTGTTGATATACAGTCACACTTTACACTGGTTAACGTCACCTGTCAGCATGTTAACGTGATTAATCACGCTGCTAGCTAAAGGTAGGCTAACGTTACCTGCTGTCGATTGTAGTGTAAAGTCAGGCACCAAAACAAGGCACCGAAATCTTCGTTCTTATTCGGTCTCGTTACTACCGTTTACGTCGGATCCGGGGGCCTATTCGCACCGAGTTTCGGTACCCAACCCTAGATATATATGACTTTTTTGCAACGAAAATGCGGGGATTGTGAAATCATGCAAGCCCCGCATTTTTACGTTTATGTCTTCGCATTGGCTTGCATACACGGGTTCCCAGCCCCCTCGGGACTTGGACCCCCTAATAAAGCTCGATGGTGTTTTAAGCCCCCCGACGTCGCCTTCCATGCAGCTCATTCTAACCTTAACCCGAAACACAACCATTGCCGCGCTGCCTGGAAGGCGACGTTGGGGGCTTAAAACACCAAACGCGCCTAATAAACCAAATGACTGAATGTTGACAGTAAAGTCCGTCTTTACCTCTCCAGTGGTGGTGCCCAGGAACGCCACGGCGTGCTCCATTTCCACAGCCACAGCCACGGCCGTTATGTGACACTTACGATGGAATAAGGGCTCAGACATTAAGGCCAACTCGGCCTTGCTGGCCAATGGCGAGGGCAGGAACTCGGCTCCACACTTGTATTTGAGGGCCATGTCCTGACGGAGCAGAACAGAAATCATTACTAAAACATCCATATTAATACAGACTTTTTTTTTTTGCTCATGAGTCTCCCTTTATCTCCGACACACAGACCTCTTTTCTTACTTGATTGCCGCTGCTGCACAGCTCATCAGACTTGGAGGAGTAAGGGTAGTAGACGGCGGCCTTCCCGTTAATGTCGCCGCCGTTGCTGTAACAGGCTCCTATTATCTGCACCAGCCTCTTATTGATGGAGTGAAGAGGGTACATGCCTACAAACAGGAGCAGAAACACTGTTTGTACCTGCTTCCTGTAGCTTCCTCTGTTAATAAATCACACATCTGAGTCCATGTTTTCTGGCAAAGCAAACAATAAAAAGTCAAAAATCACAAACCAAAATCAAAGCACTAGTTCTGCACAATCCTCAGTTACAGTTTACAGTTTTTGGGGCTTTTCCGCCTTAACAGGACAGCGAGGTAAGAAAAGGGGAAGACATGCAGGAAATCGTCACTGGTCGGATTTGAACCCTCGACCTCTGCGTCGAGGCATAAACCTCTCAGTATGTGTGCGCCTGCTCTACCCACTGAGCCAACCCGGCCACACATTTACAGTTTTATTTTGATAAAAGGTGGCGACCACCTGAAACATAGGATTATTAGAGAACTGTATAACTGTAATATTTGTGTTGAACAGTCTGGGGGAAATTATTTGTTTAAGAGCAACGTGGTTAAAAATGGCCGTATAGTGGTGCTAGTAGGTCTAAATCTCCACCAAAAACGTAGCACTTTTTCCTTGTCCTAAGGCCAAACTTTCTGTCAAATTCCACTGAACTGTTTTGACATGTTTTGGAGGGTCTGCCGACTAACATCAGCCAACATAAACCGTCGCGTGCCAGCAGACTACACTTACACAAGGCTGAAGTAGATGGGTCTTCATCAGAACTGAAGGCGACAAACAGCACCTTGTCAGAGGCTGAAACTGGTCCATGCTCGCCTGACTGGGTCATATTCTGAGCCAAAACGTCCCCCGGTGTTGCTACATAGGCAGCCTGGGAGACGAGGAAGAGATGAAAACAGTTAGATATTCACACTTAATATGTGCATTTAGCTGATATAACAGAGCAAACAGTAAAAGGACCCCCATAAATCCAATTTATGAAGTTTTTCACAGGTCAGGGCCGAGGCATTCTCAAAAATGTTCCCATTCAAAACAAACTCATCCAAACATAAAAATGTCCAAATGTGTTCCTGAGTCGCTGCTGCTAGTGCTGGGCGGTATACCGGTTCATACCGAAAACCGGTGTATATTTTCGTCACAATGTTAATTTTTAATATACCGCCATACCGGTGTGTTTAATAACACAACGTCCGGAACGAACGTTACGCTGCGCCGCGCGACACTGTTTTAGACGGACCCTTTAAAATGCTGCACTTCTAAGCAGCGACGGTAAACAGCAGCGCACCAGAGGGACGTCACACGGAAGATGGATGCTGCAGAAGTAGTAGAAACGAACTTGTGCCAAAAAAAGGAGCCGCCGGGTCTGTTGTTTGGAGGTTTTTTGGTTTCCAAAAATCCAACGTTGACCAAACAACCGTTTTACGCAAGTGCTGTCGGGCTAAAATAGTCGCGAAAGGCGGCAACGCGAGCAATTTGCTCCACCACCTCAGCTGCAAACACGTCTTGGAATATCAAGAATGTATGAAATTAAAGTCAGCAGGCTCAGCGCCCTCCACATCAGCAGGTAACACGGGGAAAGCTAAAGAAAAGTCGAGCCAAATGTCACTTAAAGACGCGTTTGCTAGAGGGACTCGCTATGACAGAAAAAGCAGATTACAAACTCCATCACCAACCACCGAGCTAAAGACACGGTCCCGCTTAATACAGTGGTGAGGAATGAGTCAATTAAGTCAGTTTACTGCAGTAATTCCTCTCTCAACGAGTAGAAAATGCATTGAACATCTGAATATGCATGAAAAAAACCCCGTCAAAAACCGGAAAACCGGCATAATTTTGAAATAAAACGTGATATGAATTTCTGGTCATACCGCCCAGCACTAGCTGCTGCCCTTTTAATAAAAATGCTGACAGCCTATCACAAAATCGTGTGTCAAAATCAAGGCCTGCTGGCCAAATCCAGACCCTCGCAGATTTAGGTCCAGAATACATTTTGGCCCGCCTAGTTGTGCACCAAACCAAAAAGACGGAAAACTGTTTTTCATTGTGTCCTCATGTGACTCTCAAAGCGGTATTTGGCAGATTTGCCGACTCTGAGACTCAGAAATTCCCAGAGAACCGGAGAGTTTTCATATTCAGGCTGTGAAACAGGTTGTTGTTGTGATCCGGCTGCGTGGTAAGCCTGCTTTTAAAAATTTAATCTTTCTTTTTGCTTGATTTGCTAAATTCTATCATGGCTAAGGAACCTTTTTTTTTTTTTTGGGCTGACTTTTGTAGGGTTTTAAGTTGTAACAAAAAATGCGACAAAAGTCGCAAAAAAGCAACAAAAAAACGTTGGGAAAAAAGCGACAAATGTTGGAAAAAAGCAACAAATGTCGGAAAAAAGCGACAAATGTCGGAAAAAAGCAACAAAAAAACGTTGGGAAAAAAGCGACAAATGTTGGAAAAAAGCGACAAATGTCGGAAAAAAGCAACAAAAAAACGTTGGGAAAAAAGCGACAAATGTTGGAAAAAAGCGACAAATGTCGGAAAAAAACGACAAATGTCGGAAAAAAGCGCTTTCTTTTTAAAAAAAATACGAAAAAGTCGAAAAAAGCTACAAAAAAGCCACAACAATCTTGAAGAATTGCTACAAAAATGACAAAAATGCGACAAATGTAAAAACAAAACTTAAAAAAAAAGCAACATGCAATAATACTAGGGGTGGGGGGGGTGGGGGGGGGGGATACAGCATAGTATCGCGATATGTCAGCATGTTAACCGTGTTTAATCACGCTGCTAGCTAACGCTAGGCTAACGTTACCTGCTGTCGAGTGTAGCGGAAAGTCAAGGAAACCGAAATCTTCGTCCTTATTCAGTCTCGTTACTACCGATGTTGTAAAAAGAATTTAAGGATACACGGAGTACTTACCAACACGATCATCTATTTCTCAGAGAAATAGTAAAAGCTGAATGCATATGAAATATACGAACAAGTTCTCTTTAGGATCAGAACTCGACAACAAATCGTATCGCACGTGTCGGTCCTGTCAGAACTTAATAACATGGTTGGAACGCGACATGCCATCATCTGTCCATCATGGTATAAAGCCCGCCCCCTGACAATCTGATTGGTCCAAACAGCTCTGGTTCACGGATCAAGTCCAGACCGAACCTCCCGACCTCAAATGTTGTGGGCGGGGCTAAAGCTCGGCCGGCAGAGGCTCGTTACCATTACCTGCACTTTGTTGTACTTGTTGTTGACGCTGCAGTTGAGCTGCAGCTCGGTGTAGGAGTAGTAACCCTGGTCGTCCTCGCACATCCTGGAGATGAAGGTGAAGTTCTTGGTGTCCTGGACGCCCAGCGTGCGCGAGAACAGGAAGTACACGAAGCCGCCGTCCTTGAAGGCGAAGCGGAAGTCGTGGAGGTAGCGCAGGACGAAGGGGTTGGCCTGCACCGCCGAGGCCTCGATGATGCTGTCGAAAACCACCCAATCGCCGAAGTCCTGGAGGATGCGGGTGGAGATCAGCTTGTTGCTGTCGTGGCTGCCGTAACCCTTAGCGACCTGGGACAAAAGAGACGATAAACGCACGTGAAGAGGCAGTGGACAGTGTTCCTGCAACAACTCTGCTGAAGGGAAGTGAATTCCTAGCTCTAATTTCTGATATCACCAATGCCCGAGTGCTCCCCAAACTAGAGATCGCAAATTGAATCGTAATTGTAACATCTGGCAGAAAAAACACAATTACATTTTTTTCCACTTCTGGGATTACCAGATGTCCGTTTCCTTCCTCTTTCTTTTGCGTTGGCGTTCTAAACTTTCCGAGGACTCTGTGTTAACTGGTCCTCAGATCTCTGCAGGGTAAATCCAGACAGCTAGCTAGACTATCTGTCCAATCTGAGTTTTCTGTTGCACGACTAAAAACTACTTTCGAACGTACACATGTTCCACCAAAACAAGTTCCTTCCAGAGGCTATTTAGCAGAGGCACCGAGGCTCCGTCCGGCGCTTAGCGCCGCCCAAGACGATTGTGATTGGTTTAAAGAAATGGCCGATAAACCAGAGCACGTTTTTCTCTCATCCCAGAATGCTGTGTGGACTATAGCCAGACCCTCCTCTGCAGCGCTGTGGAGGAAGGTCTGGCAAAGCGAGACTAGCCCTACTATAATATGTGTGTGCATGTGTTTGTGTGTGTGTGTGTGTGTGTGTGTGTGTGTGTCTGTGTGTGTGTGTGTGTGTGTGTGTGTGTGTGTGTGTGTGCGTGTGTGTGTGTGTGTGTGTGTGTGTGCATGTGTGCGTGTGCTTGCGTGTGTGCGTATGTGGGTGTGTGTGTGCGTGTGTGTGCTTGCGTGCGTGTGTGTGTGTGTGTGTGCGTGTGCTTGCGTGTGTGCGTGCGTGCATGCGTGCGTGTGTGTGTGTGTGTGACTCCTCACCAGGAAGACAGTGAAGTTGTCTTTCTCCTTGAAGTGTGTGAAGTATGACATCACCCCCACCACGGAGACGCTCTCCTCGACGCTCGCCACGTACGACTTCTCGCCCTTGGTGTCGCTGAAGTACAGCAGCTGCTCCACGCTGCTCAGGTTCCGCAGCGAGCAGATGCCGCGGAACACGCTGCCGCACTCCACCAGCACGTCCTTGGCCTCCTGCACCAGCAGCAGCTTGTTGTGGTTGTCCGTGTCCACGGCCTCCTCGCAGGCATCGGTGACGGGCGGCGTGCAATGGCGGTTGTCCCGCTTGGGGCCCGTGTCGCTGCGGGACTCCAGCTTCAGGTCGGGGCTCAGCTGGTAGAGCGCGTTGACGGCGCCGACGTACAGCCGGCCCGAGCGCGGGTCGCTCACCACGTTGTTGATCAGAGTGTCAGACGGGAACGCCACCTCGTCCGCTCCCGTGGTCAAAGCGCAAAGGGTTGCCAGGACGACCAGGGCACACTGCCACGCCCACCACCGCTCCATCACGTCTGGAGGAAAAACAGAGGAGAGAAAAAAAGAGTTAAATTTTTTTTCTTTGTTTCGGTGCCGCAAAGATGAAATTAAAGATGAAATTAAATATGAAATTAAATATGAAATTAAATATGAAATTAAATATGAAATTAAATGGAAAATATTTAGATAATCAGTTTGAGGCATTTTTTAATGAAAAATAAGTAAAAGTTCTCCGATTCCACCTTCTTAAATGTGAATATGTTCTAGTTCCTTCTCTCCTCTGCGACAGTAAACTGAATATCTTTGAGTTCAGAACTTCAGCAGAGTTCCCGCCTTCAAGGAAGGTAACACTCGTCAATGGAGAGTGGCCAGACTCTCTGGACTAATGAGATGGACCAGAGTCTGGTAGGACCAGGCTAGTCTGGTAGGACCAGGCTAGTCTGGACCAGAGTCTGGTCGTCTGGTAGGACCAGGCTAGTCTGGTAGGACCAGGCTAGTCTGGACCAGAGTCTGGTAGGAACAGGCTAGTCTGGACCAGAGTCTGGTCGTCTGGTAGGACCAGGTTAGTCTGGTAGGACCAGGCTAGTCTGGACCAGAGTCTGGTAGGAACAGGCTAGTCTGGACCAGAGTCTGGAAGGACCAGGCTAGTCTGGACCAGAGTCTGGTCGTCTGGTAGGACCAGGTTAGTCTGGTAGGACCAGGCTAGTCTGGACCAGAGTCTGGAAGGAACAGGCTAGTCTGGACCAGAGTCTGGTCGTCTGGTAGGACCAGGTTAGTCTGGTAGGACCAGGCTAGTCTGGACCAGAGTCTGGTGGGACCAGGCTAGTCTGGACCAGAGTCTGGTAGGAACAGGCTAGTCTGGACCAGAGTCTGGTCGTCTGGTAGGACCAGGCTAGTCTGGACCAGAGTCTGGTCGTCTGGTAGGACCAGGTTAGTCTGGTAGGGCCAGGCTAGTCTGGACCAGAGTCTGGTAGGAACAGGCTAGTCTGGACCAGAGTCTGGAAGGACCAGGCTAGTCTGGACCAGAGTCTGGTAGAACCAGGCCAGTCTGGACCAGAGTCTGGTAGGACCAGGCTAGTCTGGACCAGAGTCTGGTAGGACCAGACTAGTCTGGACCAGAGTCTGGAAGGACCAGGCTAGTCTGGACCAGAGTCTGGTAGGACCAGGCTAGTCTGGACCAGAGTCTGGAAGGATCAGGCTAGTCTGGACCAGAGTCTGGTAGGACCAGGCTAGTCTGGACCAGAGTCTGGTAGGACCAGGCTAGTCTGGACCAGAGTCTGGAAGGATCAGGCTAGTCTGGACCAGAGTCTGGAAGGATCAGGCTAGTCTGGACCAGAGTCTGGTAGGACCAGGCTAGTCTGGACCAGAGTCTGGTAGGACCAGGCTAGTCTGGACCAGAGTCTGGTCGTCTGGTAGGACCAGGTTAGTCTGGTAGGACCAGGCTAGTCTGGACCAGAGTCTGGAAGGAACAGGCTAGTCTGGACCAGAGTCTGGTCGTCTGGTAGGACCAGGTTAGTCTGGTAGGACCAGGCTAGTCTGGACCAGAGTCTGGTGGGACCAGGCTAGTCTGGACCAGAGTCTGGTAGGAACAGGCTAGTCTGGACCAGAGTCTGGTCGTCTGGTAGGACCAGGCTAGTCTGGACCAGAGTCTGGTCGTCTGGTAGGACCAGGTTAGTCTGGTAGGGCCAGGCTAGTCTGGACCAGAGTCTGGTAGGAACAGGCTAGTCTGGACCAGAGTCTGGAAGGACCAGGCTAGTCTGGACCAGAGTCTGGTAGAACCAGGCCAGTCTGGACCAGAGTCTGGTAGGACCAGGCTAGTCTGGACCAGAGTCTGGTAGGACCAGACTAGTCTGGACCAGAGTCTGGAAGGACCAGGCTAGTCTGGACCAGAGTCTGGTAGGACCAGGCTAGTCTGGACCAGAGTCTGGAAGGATCAGGCTAGTCTGGACCAGAGTCTGGTAGGACCAGGCTAGTCTGGACCAGAGTCTGGTAGGACCAGGCTAGTCTGGACCAGAGTCTGGAAGGATCAGGCTAGTCTGGACCAGAGTCTGGTAGGACCAGGCTAGTCTGGACCAGAGTCTGGTAGGACCAGGCTAGTCTGGACCAGAGTCTGGTAGGACCAGGATAAAACAATACAGCAATTAATGAAGAATTGTCAGCTGAAGCCCTGAACCGTTCTGCTGAACTTGAACAGAGACGAAGACGTTCGACAGTCAGCGCTCGTCCTCTGAGACAAAGCACCATCCTGCCTTTGTACTGCGGGGGCTCAGTCAGCACCAAACAGCAGCACAAACTCGAGGGGAGAAACCACTGAACGCTGAGAGCAAAGAGAACCGATAATGAGGAGCTTCTCATTAAACCCAGAACATCCTTCACTGGAGGAAAATCGAGAGAGGAAGAGGAGGAGGAAGAGGTCACGGACTAAAAAGTGAAGAGAGTTGCTGAGCCAGATTAGATTAGTAAAGACAAAAGAAGAATGTGTGTGTGTGTGTGTGTGTGTCCCTGTGTGTGTGTGTGTGTGTGTGTGTGTGTGTGTGTGTGTGTGTGTGTGTGTGTGTGTCCCTGTGTGTGTGTGTGTGTGTCTGTGTGTGTGTGTGTCTCTGTGTCCCTGTGTGTGTGTGTCTGTGTGTGTGTCTGCCTGTGTGTGTGTGTGTGTGTGTGTCCCTGTGTGTGTGTGTGTGTGTGTCTGTGTGTGTGTCTGCCTGTGTGTGTGTGTGTGTGTGTCCCTGTGTGTGTGTGTGTGTGTGTGTGTGTGTGTGTGCGTGTGTGTCCCTGTGTGTGTGTATGTGTGTGTGTGTCCCTGTGTGTGTGTGTCCCTGTGTGTGTGTGTGTGTGTGTGTGTGTGTGTGTGTGTGTGTGTGCGTGTGTGTCCCTGTGTGTGTGTGTGTCCCTGTGTGTGTGTGTGTGTGTGTCCCTGTGTGTGTGTGTGTGTGTGTCCCTGTGTGTGTGTGTGTGTGTGTGTGTGTGTGTGTGTGTGTGTGTGCGCGTGTGTGTCCCTGTGTGTGTGTATGTGTGTGTGTGTCCCTGTGTGTGTGTGTGTGTGTGTGTGTGTGTGTGTCCCTGTGTGTATGTGTGTGTGTCCCCCTGTGTGTGTGTGTGTGTGTGTGTGTGTGTCCCTGTGTGTATGTGTGTGTGTCCCCCTGTGTGTGTGTGTGTGTGTGTGTGTGTCCCTGTGTGTGTGTGTGTGTGTGTCTGTGTGTGTGTGTGTCTCTGTGTCCCTGTGTGTGTGTGTCTGTGTGTGTGTCTGCCTGTGTGTGTGTGTGTCCCTGTGTGTGTGTGTGTGTGTGTCTGTGTGTGTGTCTGCCTGTGTGTGTGTGTGTGTGTGTCCCTGTGTGTGTGTGTGTGTGTGTGTGTGTGTGCGTGTGTGTCCCTGTGTGTGTGTATGTGTGTGTGTGTCCCTGTGTGTGTGTGTCCCTGTGTGTGTGTGTGTGTGTGTGTGTGTGTGTGTGTGTGTGTGTGTGTGCGTGTGTGTCCCTGTGTGTGTGTGTGTGTGTGTCCCTGTGTGTGTGTGTGTGTGTGTCCCTGTGTGTGTGTGTGTGTGTGTGTCCCTGTGTGTGTGTGTGTGTGTGTGTGTGTGTGTGTGTGTGTGTGCGCGTGTGTGTCCCTGTGTGTGTGTATGTGTGTGTGTGTCCCTGTGTGTGTGTGTGTGTGTGTGTGTCCCTGTGTGTATGTGTGTGTGTCCCCCTGTGTGTGTGTGTGTGTGTGTGTGTGTCCCTGTGTGTATGTGTGTGTGTCCCCCTGTGTGTGTGTGTGTGTGTGTGTGTGTGTGTGTCCCTGTGTGTATGTGTGTGTGTCCCCCTGTGTGTGTGTGTGTGTGTGTGTGTGTGTAAAGAGAGAGACTGAGTGTACCAATTAGTTTTCTGACATACTGAGTTTCTCCTCCCATTAGTCTGGATGGGTGTGTTTAATTTCAGCCGTGGCCTGTGGCTGTAAAACAAGTTCTCAGCAACGCCGCCGCACAAACATTCATGTTAGTGACGCAACCATCGGGTTATTTTGGGGCCGATTCTCGTAAACTTTAGCTCACGATTCCCCCCCCCCGCTAAATTTCACCGAGTGCATCATGAAAATGTTGTTATTACGGCGACATCGTCTCTGCTTCCTGCTCGATAAATCACTTGAAGTCACGTGACGTTCTCATTCGTTTGCGTGAGGAGGCATTTTTACCGGCCAATCGTCTAGCGGTGGCTATCAGATCGTTTTGATTGGTGGTCAAATTGACTGCCGCCTCCCCCGCCGCTGTTCTTTTAACTCCCTCCAAATTAAATTCCCTTCAGTGGGCTTCACTGTAAAAGGGATTTATTTATTGGTGTGAAAAGACTTATCTTTGCACCCACCTGCTCGCCCAAATTACCTTTCCACAGATATCAAGAGTCAGTGGGGCTTAATGGCCGCAATGCAGAGTTTTAAGAAGTGTTACGCTGGAGGATTACACAAATACAGACCTTTGAATGCACTCAGTGTTTCCTACTGATTTATATACTTGGACTTACTTACTTTTACTACCCGTTTACATCCTTGTGTATCATTTCATTTCTTCTCATGCCGCATATACATATTTAATACTATATTTCTGTTCACCAGTCAGGCTGTCCTCATTCACTGTTCATATATATATATATATATATATATATATATGGATGGGTGGGGCATGGATGGATGGATGGGTGGATGGATGGAGGATGGATGGGTGGGTGGATGGGTGGGTGGGTGGATGGGTGGGAGGATGGGGGATGGATGGATGGGGGATGGATGGATGGATGGAGGATGGATGGGAGGATGGATGGATGGATGGGTGGGTGGAGGATGGATGGGTGGATGGACGGATGGAGGATGGATGGGTGGGTGGATGGGTGGATGGGTGGATGGAGGATGGATGGGTGGGTGGATGGGTGGGTGGATGGGTGGTTGGATGGATGGATGGGTGGATGGATGGGTGGATGGGTGGATGGAGGATGGATGGGTGGGTGGATGGGTGGGTGGATGGATGGGTGGGTGGATGGAGGATAGATGGGTGGGTGGGTGGATGGATGGGGGATGGATGGATGGGTGGATGGATGGAGGATGGATGGATGGAGGATGGATGGAGGATGGATGGATGGAGGATGGATGGAGGATGGATGGATGGAGGATGGATGGAGGATGGATGGGTGGAGGATGGATGGAGGATGGATGGATGGGTGGGTGGGTGGATGGAGGATAGATGGATGGGTGGGTGGATGGATGGAGGATGGATGGATGGAGGATGGATGGAGGATGGGTGGGTGGATGGATGGGTGGGTGGATGGATGGAGGATGGATGGATGGATGGATGGAGGATGGATGGAGGATGGATGGATGGAGGATGGATGGAGGATGGATGGAGGATGGGTGGAGGATGGATGGATGGAGGATGGATGGAGGATGGATGGGTGGGTGGATGGATGGAGGATGGATGGATGGAGGATGGATGGAGGATGGATGGATGGAGGATGGATGGAGGATGGATGGGTGGGTGGGTGGATGGAGGATGGATGGATGGAGGATGGATGGAGGATGGATGGATGGAGGATGGATGGAGGATGGATGGGTGGGTGGGTGGATGGAGGATAGATGGATGGGTGGGTGGATGGATGGAGGATGGATGGATGGAGGATGGATGGAGGATGGGTGGGTGGATGGATGGGTGGGTGGATGGATGGAGGATGGATGGATGGATGGATGGATGGAGGATGGATGGAGGATGGATGGATGGAGGATGGATGGAGGATGGATGGAGGATGGGTGGAGGATGGATGGGAGGATGGATGG
>CM042447.1:3200191-3227691 GCA_023631565.1 Gymnocephalus cernua | reverse complement strand
GCTGTTTGTTAATCTCACCATGACAAAATAAGAGCCTCTAATAACTCAACCTTTGAGGAGAGGATTAGTCTGATTATAGAAAGTCTGAGAGGCTGGCTGTTATTAAGCAGACTGAGTGCCACACACACACACACACACACACACACACACACACACACACACACACACACACACGTCTCTGTATAGTACCACTTGGTAACATCTCAGCAGGGCAGTGACACAGCGAGCAGAAGCAAACAAAAGGCCGACTGACAGCGACACAGAGGGCCGCCTGTGAGGACAAACATACAATGAAGAGTAAATACAGGAACGCATTAACCAGTTCACCACCAATGAGCATCGCCAAACAACTGCTATTATTGGAGAAGAAGAAGAAGAAGAAGAAGAAACATGTCAACATTTACATGCCCAAAAGTTACAGCATAGTGCTGTGTGTCTCATTAGTTTACTTTATGAAAGCGTTGATGTGCCACGTGGGGACACTAATGTTGTCTCACGTAAATGTATGCACACCGATTCATACGCTATCCTACGAAACTAGGCGACCGCCGGCTGGTCACGCGACGCCGGCTACAGAGCACCGCGAGACGTCGCCTAATCGGTGGAAGTTGGTTGTTGAGTTTATCTGATAAAAGATGACGGGGAGCCGCTGTCACTCTGGCAGTCAATACTCGCTGTGCCGTGTGTGATAGATAAATAGATACTTTATTCATCCAGAGGGACATTTTAGGCATCCAGTAGCTTAGACAACCATAACACAACAAACACACATATATCTCACATACATAACAATCACTCAGACATGTAAAGAGTTAACAATGTAAGGTCTGGTATGGACTGACCATGATAGGGTGCTATGGTAGAGTGTGTGTGCAATGGTGGTAGTGCAAAAGTGAACAGTGCAGGGATGAACAATAAGCTAATAATAGCTTATTATTAAATATGAACTATGACTATGAAAAGACAAGAATGTAAACATAATAGAATTGCTTGATAAACAAGAAAATAAATAATATACCTTAAGAATAAGTTGTAAGATGTGGCGTGCGCGTGCGTGTGTGTGCAAACGCGAGCGTTTATGTTGTCCAGGAGGATTAACAAGAATTGCACAGACTACTGCGAAGCTTTTACGATGAATTAACCGCGACATTTTAAAGCGTGGTTAACAGTGAAATCGGATAGTCGCTGCACCCCCAGCACAGCGCCCTTTAACGTTTACTCTCAGCTGACTGTAGGCTGATCTTCATCCGACAAACTAAAGATTACTACGAAATCTAAAACCTAAAATGTCAATTTCCCCCACAGGAAACTATGTGTCCTTGCGGTTTTGGTACTGTTTTCAGACAGTCAAGCAAAAAAAACACAAATAAGAAAATATGGCGTCAACTTGGGCTCTCGGAAATTGTGACAGATCATTTTCAGTTTTTCAGGCCTCGGGGAAGACCCAGGACTAGGTGGAGGCACGTTCAGCTGGGAGGAGGCCTCGGGGAAGACCCAGGACTAGGTGGAGGCACGTCCAGCTGGGAGGAGGCCTCAGGGAAGACCCAGGACTAGGTGGAGGCACGTCCAGCTGGGAGGAGGCCTCGGGGAAGACCCAGGACTAGGTGGAGGCACGTCCAGCTGGGAGGAGGCCTCGGGGAAGACCCAGGACTAGGTGGAGGCACGTCCAGCTGGGAGGAGGCCTCAGGGAAGACCCAGGACTAGGTGGAGGCACGTCCAGCTGGGAGGAGGCCTCGGGGAAGACCCAGGACTAGGTGGAGGCACGTCCAGCTGAGAGGAGGCCTCGGGGAAGACCCAGGACTAGGTGGAGGCACGTCCAGCTGGGAGAAGGCCTCGGGGAAGACCCAGGACCAGGTGGAGGCACGTCCAGCTGGGAGGAGGCCTCGGGGAAGACCCAGGACTAGGTGGAGGGATTACATCTCCAACCTGGCCTGGGAACGCCTCGGGATCCCCCAGTCAGAGCTGGTTAATGTGGCTCGGGAAAGGGAAGTTTGGGGTCCCCTGCTGGAGCTGCTCCCCCCGCGACCCGACCACGGATAAGCGGAAGACGATGGATGGATGGATGGATGGATGGATGGACGGTGTAGACAGACACAAAACTTGTGTTAGAAGACAGAAAACATCTGTTTGTTGATGATGTCTGGTATTACAGTTAGAACGTGGATATGTGACGGTGCTTTCAGGGACACTAAGACATCCGAGATCACCCAGACATCTGACTGAACATCATGATTTTCTATGGAAGAAACACCACATTTAGACACATTTGCTTTGAGTTTGTGTTCAGGGGTTTAGTTGTCCTTGTTAATTGGACGCTTTTTTGGCAGCCGATGAACAATTTCTGCCCTTGAATGCACCTCTGTGCCTCCGTGCTCGCAGGAGTTATAAACCACAGCAAAAAAAAATGACGTTTGACAAAAAATAAATGCAAAGAAATGTTCAGCGTGATGGATTACCAATCTAAAGCGAGTGCAAATTTATTTTCACAGCACTCTGAAATGAAGTGAAATCCACCGAGCTGCCTGAAAGGCAGGAAATCAATCTTCTTAAATAAATATGGCTTTACATCAATGCATTTAAAGTTCTCCTGCTAAGGTAAAGACAGAAGTAAAGAGAAGGAGACAAGGAGTGAACATGATCCCATTTCATGGCGGTAAACTCACGCACAGATTAATTCTGTGTTATGCAAATGTAATTTAGTGGCTGTGTCCTCTGCGTTGGAGTGAGCGATTAACAGCCACTTTCCCTCCTGGTTCACCTCCCATTAACCTGACTAGGACACGCACTGATTGGACCGTGTGTGTCCTTGTGTGTTTTTATCCCTGCATAGCAACACAATCTGCCTCCTGCTTTAATTATCTCCCATTCCCAGGGTGGAGAGGGGGGGGGGGAGAGAAATAAGAGCGGGATTTCCACCCTTTATGCTCTCTACATATCACAAATTGTACCTCCGTCCCCCCTCAAAGTGATCAATGCTACTTCACCAATAGACTAGGGATTGGCCAATACTGGTTTTTTCAAGGCTGATTAGTATCAAATATCGGTTATTGGTTATGAAACCAGCGATAATGAAAATCTTTAAGTCAAAATTAAGACTTTGGAATGTCACAAACTCCAACAAAAAAACTTTGTTTAAATGATTTAAGCAATTATTTAATAAAATTAGAAACTGTCATGAAGGACATTAAGTCAGACTCAGTGGAGAGACAGACACAGACACAGAGCTGCAGAGGAGCCAACGTACAACACTTTCTAATTCATTAACTTATATATATATATATATATATATATATATATATATATATATATATATATATATATATCTATCAGTCCCTCCAGAAAAACACAGAGTTTTTAGTGATTGTTGAGGGCAAAAATCCTTGATTATGCGGCACGTTTTCTTAAAAAATGTGATGGAATATGCGGGATATTTATGCCATCTTATGCGATGAAAATGCGGGAACTTGCAAAAATTGCGGTTTGATGAAAAAGAGGAAAAAAGTGATTCCCCCAACACTGTGTTCTCAGTAGGTGAAATGACGTCACTTCATAACGTTCCCATGGCAACAGGGGAAAATGGCTGCTCTCGTGTGAAGTAAACGCAAATTTTTTCAACTTTCTGCTGAGATATATGTGACTTTTTTGCAACGAAAATGCGGGGATTATGAAATTATGCAAGCCCCGCATATTTTGCGCGGAAATCAGCAATTTATGCGGCAAAAGTGGCGGCGTATTTGAAAAAATGCGGCCCCCCGCATTAATATGCGGACTTTGGCTGATTATGCGTTGAATTCTGCGATCGCATAATCGCTAAACTGAGATATATATATATATATATATATATATATATGTATATATATATATATATATACATACACATATATATATATATATATATATATATATATATATATGTGTGAGTATGTGAATGTATAGGTATGTATGTAGGCTATGTGTGAATGTATGCATATGTATTACTTTTTATACATTATTTTTAATCTAGAACCTGACTGAGAAACGCACAAGAATTCCAATGTACCTGTACTGAAACGTACCTGTGCAAATGGCAATAAACTTTGAACTTTATCGGTTATCAGGCAAATAAAACGCAGATACAGATAATCTGCAAACTGCCAAAAAAAACGGCACGATAATCGGTCTATCCCTACAATAGAGCATATATCAAATACAAGTATTTTAAACTAAGTAAAGCAAGCGCTGTAACATGAACACATAGGACAATAAAATGCGAGCGGCAGTTGCTGGTTGTATTTCGCCGCTACAGAGCTCCGGGGCGCCGACTACCAGCGCCACCCCCTCGCCTAAACCAAAAAACGGAGGATTTCCAGTTTGTGAGAACGCGTCTGACGAGGACAATCTCCTGCTGTAGTTTCCTAAAACAGCCGCTCACTGTAGTTTTTATCAAACAAACAAGAGGAAATATTGCATTTTGTTGGGGACTATTTCCAGCGGCGGATTAATCCACATTTGGTGCTGTAGTGGATGTTTGTGGCAGCATCGTCCCCGCTTTGCCAGACCATCCACAGCGCTGCGGAGCGGAGGAAGGTCTGGCCACTCCGCACAGCATTCTGGGATGGGAGAAAAACGTGCTCTGGTTTATTGGTATTTCTGTTAACCAATCGCAATCGTCTAAACCAGGGGTATCAAACTCAGTTTCCCAGAGGGAAATACGAATCCCATCAAGGGCCAGACATGTAGTTTATTCACATGCTTTTATTTGTTTATTTATATCAAAAAAAGTCAAGGATCTCTGACTGTATTATTGCATGTCTCATATTAGCCTTCTCACTTACAGTTTGGTCAACATAAAGACCCAAAAAAGTCAGCAACAAAGTAACTTAGCCATCAAAGAAAAAAGCGACAAAAACATCAGATCAAACGGTGGAAAACGGGCCAAAAGCGTCTGCAAAGTGACAAAAACTTCAGAAAAAGTGACAAAACTTTGAAAAAGCTTCAAAAAACTAGGTGGGCCTAAATTGTATTGTGAACCTAAATTGATACGCGGGCCGGATCAAAATCTGCGAGGGGCCGGATTTGGCCCGCGGGCCTTGAGTTTGACACGTGTGGTCTAAACTCTGCACGGAGCTGCTACAAAATAGTCGTGCGAGAGAAGACTCAGATTGGACAGATAGTCTAGCTAGCTGTCTGGATTTACCCTGCAGAGATCTGAGGAGCAGTTAACCAGAGTCCTCAGAAATACGCTAAAAAACGCCAACACAAAGGAAACTGACATCTGTGAAAATACAGGCATCCGGCGGAATTTCCTGCGGCACCGGAGCAATCCCGGAAGTGGAACGTCGTGGATATAGACTAGTGGCAGCAGGACGGTGTGTGTGTGGGGGATTGAGTAGAATAAACTACAGTGTGTGTGTTCACAGTGATGAAGGGACATGTTGGCGGTCGAATTTGATGGGATGTGATGACAATATGTAAAATATATAATATCACCAGCCTTATCTTGTAAGAAAACAAGTCTTTTATTGTGAAGTTTGAACTTTTATTTTGAGTTACGGTTGTGGCTAGAGGGGATACAGCTACGGCCGGAAGTTACGCAACATCTAGTCTAATCTAATCTTAATTCTTTCACCCTGCAAACACGTACGAGTCGTCCTTCTAGCCTCAACCCTGTGTTCCCTGGAAGCAGGAAGTGCTTCGTTTTGAACAATAAGAGCACATTTTGAAAGCTAAGCAATATGAAATGGATAGTGTATATTATCATAGGTGAAAATAAACTTTCAATTCAAACTTTCTTCCAATATTATTATATTCTAAACACTGGCACGAAGGGAGAATTATCCCCTAAAGGTGCTATTAATAATAAATAATTCACTCCGGGTCACTCCCTTCCCTCTACACCTTCACTGAGGCTGCATATCAAGCATCTTGAGTGCATGTTTAGGATTTAAAATATGAATTTTCTATGTCTGATACAGATATTTCTGTATCAACGCCGCCAATGGCAGACGCTGTGCTCATTACCCAAAGTTGCGACATTATGAGTTCACTCAGACAACATGCTGATAATTGCCATCCGAAGGAAATATCTCCTTAATAGCCTAACTTTCTGCATGGAAATTACACTTGATATCATCTTTTGAAGACAACCAGGAGGTATTTCAGAGAATTGGATTATAAAGCACCTTGTTATCAGTCTGAAGGGCAGCTTATGTGTGGAGAAATAAAAAAAATAAAAAAAAGCAGATATAAAGTGAAGGGGAACTTTCTTTTTCTAAATGCATGAAATGTTATACAGTGCCGGGGAAAAGAAAGTGAATCACCTACATTTACGCATAATTCATCCATAAAATCTGGTCTGATTTTCATTAAAAGGTGCAGTAGGTGAGACTTATAAAACTAACTTCCTGTCATATTTGCTGAAACTGACCCTATGTTCCAGTAGAACTACATGAAGCAGGTCATTCCTCTGGCTCCACCTACAGCCTGGAGTGAGATTTACAAAAAACACCGCTCCCTGTTCAGATGCACCAATCAGGGCCAGGGGGAGGGTGTATCTAACTGCGTGTCAATCACTGCTCATGCACACGCATTCATTCTCCCTTGTGGGGGGAGGGGCTTAGGAGACCGTTTTGGGCTTTAGCGGAAAGGGGGGGGGAGGGACTGAGAAGTTGTTGATTTTTTTGGCTAAGTCCTGGATCTTCACAATTCTACATACGGCACCTTTAAAATTCACTGTAATAGACAAATTAAACTAATAACCCTCAAATAAAATGACCTCTGAAAACAGACACAAGTCCCATTCTCCCATCAGGGAGTTAAAATGGTAGTTTGTGATTAGCTGTTCTGTACAAAACGCATGAAAAATATTAAATACTGACACTCAAAGTCAAAAAAATTTTACAGAGAATTTTGGATCTTCCTTTTTTGTGAATGTATAGGTATGTATGTAGGCTATGTGTGAATGTATGTATATGTATTACTTTTTATACATTATTTTTAATCTAGAACCTGACTCGGATCTTCCTTTTTTAATCGCTCCATAAATCAGAAAATGCTGCCAACAGCTGTAAAACAAAATCTATTTTCTCCATGTTTTTATGAATACAATGTTGTATGAATCAGGCTGTGGATGATATATGGACAAAGCCCTGTGGACAAAGCTTCAGAATATAGAGAGGAATGAAAGTGTAAAGGTTGGTGTGTGTGTGTGTGTGTGTGTGTGTGTGAGTGCTGCTGAAGTGGAGATTTCTGGCTCAGAGTCGGAGAAACAAAAACCTTTAAAAATGTGGATTTATGGATGGAAATGTCTAACACTTTTATTGGAAATCACCTATTTATAGAACAACATATCTAATCAATCCTTAGCATCCTATACCTAGTATCACATACATACATACATACATACATACATACATACATACATACATACATACATACATACATACATACATACATACATACATACATACATACATACATACATACATACATACATACATACATACATACATACATACATACATACATACATACATACATACATACATACATACATACATACATACATACATACATACATACATACATACATACATACATACATACATACATACATACATACATACATACATACATACATACATACATACATACATACATACATACATACATACATACATACATACATACATACATACATACATACATACATACATACATACATACATACATACATACATACATACATACATACATACATACATACATACATACATACATACATACATACATACATACATACATACATACATACATACATCTCACAACACCCAGCACATTGCCAGGAAGTCCCAGCAGCGGCTGTACTTCCTAAAGGCCGTTTTATGCTTGACGCGTTGGAGGTGGCGCGCGCATTCGTGACATCAAAATGACGTAATTTACGGCTTTTTCTTCTTCTTCTAGTCCTTAGAAAGAAAAACATCGGTAGCCTTTGCTCCTTAGCGCCACCGCTGTTCAGGAGAAGACTGCAACTAGTGCCGCGACCACCACGCGCGAGTATAAATACTCACGGCAGTCCCGTGACGTCACAATTTCCGCACGCACTGTTGAAAGCGCTAGTATATCTGAGCCTTAAGAAAGCTGAGGAAATTTGGTCTGCCCACCAAACTCCTTAGCAACTTCTATAGATGCACAGTGGAGAGCATCCTGACCAACTCCATCACAGTGTGGTTTGGAAACTGCACAGTACAGGAAAGGAAAAGCTCTCCAACGTGTGATTAAAACTGCACAATACATCTGTGGAACAGCCTTCCCATCACTACAGGACATTTACAAAACCCGGGTCACAAAGAGGGCACACAACATCACCAAAGACACTACACACACCCCCCCAGCATACACTGTTCACACTGCTACCCTCTGGCAGACGCTATAGGAGCATGAAAGCCAGAACATCCAGACTTAAAAACTGTTTTTTTCCACAGGCCATCAGGCTGTTGAATGACTCGGTCTCATGACAACTCAGTATATTCGCACTATAACCACTATTTGCACTATATTGTGAATAATTGCACTTTCCAATGTCTATATTCTATCTCTTATGCCATGCAGTGCTTCTGCTGAATGCAAACTTTACACATGCATCTTGGAAGTATATTTTTAAGTATATTGTGTGTATATTGTGTATATTTTATATTTTGCGTTTTTATACTTTGAGTGTCGGAAACTTTGCAATTTAAGAATGTCATTGCCTGGTGTAAACTGTGTGCATATGACAATAAACATCTTGAATCTTGAATATACATACATACACACACACACACACACATAAAGAAATAAATCTTTGTTTGGTTCAGATCCTTACGGAAGCCGTGAAAGCCATGGATTATTTTTTTTTATTGATTTTTTTTTATCTCGTGATAACGACTTATTAATTTGTTATCTCGATGTAACGAAGTTTGTTTTCTCGAGATTTTTTTGTTCGTTTTTCCCGGACAAATACTTGAAAAAAAATCCCACTAAAACAGCCTTCAATTTAACCCCGAAGAAGAGGAGGGAGAAACGGCAGATTTCTATCCGCTTATGGAGCCCCATTCCTGGGTTAAATGGAAGGGTGTCTTAGGCACAAAAAAAAACAAAAAAAATCCATAAAACAAAAAACAAAAAAATCCATAAAAAAAAGAAATCGAGATAAAAAAAACTGTTATCAAGAGATAACAGTGCATAAAAAAATCCATTAAAAAAAATCAATGAAAAAACTCGAGAAAACAAACGTTGTTATATCGAGATAAAAAAAACCATAAGAAAAAAAATAAAAAAATCCATAAAAAAAAAGAAAATCAAGAAAAATAAATTATCTAGAGATAACAGTGCATAAAAAAATCCATTAAAAAAATCCATAAAAAAATCTCGAGAAAACAAAAAAAATCTCAAGAAAACAAACTTTGTTATATCGAGATAACAGTGCATAAAAAATTCATAAGAAAAAAAGTCCATGGCCGTTCTCGGCTTCCATAGATCCTCGCAAAGATAACACTATAATAAGTTCATTTTTTATATTTTTTTTCTAAAGATAAATGACAATAGGGATACACGAATGATCATTCCCTCCAACATCCTGAATCATATCCCAATTGCAATATCAGTCAAAAATAAATCACAATTAGATCGTTTTCCTCATATATGGTGCAGCTAGTTTAGATTTATATTTGTTTGTGTCTGGATCCGAACACAGCCGTGTGCATCCTCCTGTCCAGTCACAGTCCCCTCGGATTATTAAACCTCCGTCTCGTCCGTACGGGGACAGACTGAGCGAGAACTGAATGTAAAAGCACTTTATTCAACAAAAAAAAAACAGTTTCTCTAAAGACGTATCCAGAAAAAAAATCGAGCTGGAGCTCTGCCGAAAAACTGAAATCAGCTAGCGTTCGAATGTGGGTGTTTCTGCTCATGCATGCGAGTCCAAACGTTTGCACCGATTTGTATTTTTCTAAAAATATTCCTTCCACTTTTTTCCCGTCCTTTGAACTTGGTGCTCTACGGCTCCTGCCAACCTTTACACACAGGCTACATATACATAAACAGAAAGACAGAGGCAGCTCTACCAGCTCTCAATTAACAAGGCAGGCTGTGTTTCAGCAGCGGTTTGATGTGTGTGTGTGTGTGTGTGTGTGTGTGTGTGTGTGTGTGTGTGTGTGCGTGCGTGCGTGCGTGCGTGCAGGGGGAAATATGTGGGGACAGAAAGAAAAGGAGAGATTGTTCTTTGCAGCCAGAAGACAGAGATATAGCCTTCATTCCTGCTCAGATTAAAGGATTTTGAGCAAGAAGCCTTATTACAGAGCCAAAGAAAGAGAAAGAGGGAGAGCTGTCCCCTCCCTCCCCCCTCGCCCCCCCGCCGATTAAAGCACAGATAAGTCTCCCTCCCAGGCGCAGAGCTGCTGGAAGCCAACTCAACACACACCCACTCCCACGCACTCACACACACACACCCACACACACAAAATGAGTCATTACAATCCAGACATAACAATGGTTTCTCTGAGTTTCGAAGGATTTTGACCTGTTGGACAACCAGCCTTCTTGCAGTGTGTGTGCGTGCGTGCGTGTGTGCGTGCATGCGTGCGTGTGCGTGTATGTGTGTGTGTACCCCTGGTAAATGTCAGGCTATCTTCAGATGCCAGTAACTTAAGACTCCTCAAGATCTGGATAAGGCTACTTGGAGTTGAACATGCAGACCCATTCCAAAAATGAGTTGAAAATGTCCTTCATGAGTTGAATGTGTGAAAAGTGTGAAATGGTACGATAGGTGGGCAGACTAAGAGAAAGGAATAGCGGCATAATATTTTCATTTATATATATATATATCTGTACTTTCACACTTTTCTCTTTTGATTAGTAAGACTCTAAGAGGACATCCACATGAAGACGCGCTTGGATGCAAACGCACTTTTTTTGCATCGTTTGGGCCGATTGTCCACACGAAACCTGGTCCCAGGGTGAATAAAAAAATTAAAAAAAACGGCTCACGTTTGGCTTCGTGTGTACGGCGAAACCGCATTGCGTATCGATGATGTCATCCCCACACACCTCGGACTCAAAGCTCCGCCTTCAACCCAGCTGACTGCTCTAGCAGGGACGCAATGCTGCTTATAAAGCATTACATTACATGTCATTTAGCTGACGCTTTTATCCAAAGCGACTTACAATTGCTATATATGTCAGAGGTCGCACGCCTCTGGAGCAACTAGGGGTTAAGTGTCTTGCTCAGGGACACATTGGTTGATGGATCGCAGTGGGAATCTACCGCAAGAAAAACGTGTAGCTAGATTATCAAGAAGACATCGGATCATTGATGTTTGTTTGACTGCCGATGTTAGCTAGCAGAGCTAGCGTTAGCGCGCTAGCTAGTGCGCTAACGCTAGCTAGTGCGCTAACGCTAGCTCTGCTAGCTGCAATCATGTCCGATAGAATGTAAACAAAGTTTACATTCTTTTTCTAGGTGGCCTTTATATAACGAGCAGTGGTGAAAGTTATTAAAGTCTAGTCCATGGATGTGTTAAGCTAAGAGAACTAGCTAACAGTCATGTTATGAAAGGAAGTGGAAGTGACTGAAGGCTGCTCTTCTTCTGCAATAACAGCGCCGCCTACAGGCCTGGCATATGAAGTACCGTGTTGAGTCATTTACAGATGGATTCATGTGGACGTGAATTTTCTTGAACCGAATCCAGGGAAGACGGATGCGTTTTCATCCTAACGTCTTCGTCTGGATGGGGCCTAAGAAAAGGAAGATTTGATCAATTTATTCACAGAGCACCTTCTCATACACAGAGGTCACTGAGTACACAGAGTACTTTACAGGCAAATTTATAAAAGGTTCAACAAAGTATGTAATAAAATGTTGTTTTACAGCACATACTACTTTTCATACCTGAACAAAACTAACTGTTGTCACACTGCTATTCTTCAGAAAGGTAACACAGCTGCGTTTCCCTCGTTTCCTGTAAGAATGTGATCTTTTTAAAGCAGCTTTCCCAACACACTGCGGCCTTTATGCTCGACTCCAAACAGCCGATCGCATCTCGGGTGTTTTCCCCCCCCCGTATCTATTTTAATCCGTAGCCAACACCTGAACACGTGTACTGACAAGAGACGTCACGCAGTGCTACAAGACAAGTCGTCACATTTTACATTTTTGTGTTTTCAGCTCATCCTGGTTACAGTTTGTACTTTGTGAGTTTTGGCTGAAACTTGAGGCGTCTCTCCAGATTTAAATCCCTTTTTTTTTTTTTTTGCTCCGTTTTTAGAGTGAGAGAGCAGGCAGATGACAGCGGAGACGGAGGATCGCACCGCAAGAATTTCTTGTTGCCGTCAGTTCGACTCGAACAGACACGAAGACGAGCTCAACGCAGTTGTCGTTTGCTGTCGATTAAGATACAACTTTGTCAGTTCACACCGAAATTCATTTTGCGTTTCCGAGCAGTAGTCATACTTGGGGACGTCGGACTAGTGGGCTGTAGGACCACAGGGAATTCTTCGGGTTATTGAGAGGTCGGAACAATGGGCAGTGCCCCGCTGACTTTGGTTTAGCAGCAGGACAGACTGATGTATGAAATAGTTCTTCAGCCTGTTGTGTCTAAGCGAACAGGGAATGTTAGAAAGGAGGCTGCGAACCTCCTTCACAGCCGGAGCAAATCACTTCTAGGCCTGTAAATCTTTTACATAATCGCCGTTTCTTTGTTTAACCGCAACTAATTGCCAACATTAGCTACGGTCCTAAGGGGTACGACTGTTGGTGGTAATTGTCAGATTTATGTTCATTTAAGAAAATGATAATGAAAGAGGCGCTGGTTACTTCATAGGCAGTGTGTATCTGGGTTATTACTTTTTCTGGGTCACATAACAGTGATATAAACAAGTGTGTTTCCTGGGATTCATTCAAAACTTGAATCTGTTTGCAAAAGTAAACGCATAAATAAATATTTTTAAATATAACTGAAAGAGACAATTATATTGTTCATCGCAATTATTTCTGAGACAATTAATTGCACAGTAAAACTCGGTGTTTTAAGCCCCCGATGTCGTCTTCCAGGCAGCGCTGCCTGGAAGGCGCTGGGATTAGGCAATGGTTAAGGTTAAGGTTAAGGTGCCTTGAAGTCAACGGTCGCGGTGCTGCCTTGAAGACGAGGTTGGGGGCTTAAAACACCATCGAGCGTTACAGCTCTAGTCACTCCAACTTCTCACGTTAAGTGCACTTTTTAATTATGGAGTGAAAACGGAGAGGAAGTGGTGTAGACAACAACAAACAAAAACAACAGAGAACATGAATTATGGAGCAGGAAGTGTGGCTCAGTGTGAAGCAGATGCTGCTGATGTTGAGGCCACTGGCTGCACAGCTGGCTGGGTGACTGTCTGACTGCAGCAGGAGCAGCAGCACAGCTTGGCACAGAGGCTGTGCAGCTTCATGGCAGCTCAGTCCAGAACAGTGCTGCTCTACTTCTCTGCTGCACAGCCAGCCATCCTTGCAAAACCGTCTTAACACACACACACACACACAGCACACAGCATTACCACTGGGTGACCACTTTAACCAAACTGAACTCTGTCAGGTCAGAGGGGGAGCATCATGTTCTCTGGCTCCAACTCAACGACTGGAAGTGCCTCGTATATATATATATATATATATATATATATATATATATATATATATATATATACACACCGTAAAACTTCAAATAATAGCCGAGTCCCAAATAGACGCCTGTCTCTTTTAACCGCCTGGTGTGACAACAGATTTGGGTAAATAAAGGCCGGTCTCAAATAGACGCCTGGTCTGTTTTTTTGTGTGTCTGGTTGTATTTGATCTTTTAAAACCCGTCAGATCGTTTGTTCTGTTTTGATTTGATTTCACGTGACAGACGCAACCGTTCATAAACGACTCATCGCTATGGCAACATAACAAACAGGTTAACGAACTTTCTTTTAGTCTTCAGTTTTTCTTAATTCTCTCAATACCACCACGGAGACAAAAAGAAAAAAGTATGATTTGACATTTTAAGCCGACGGTTGTCAAATTTGCCGACACAAAATTGGGGAGAAGCGGCGGCGAGACATTTCTCGATTGATCCCGAAAGAACGGCGAGAACGGCGTAAACATAAAGCAGAACTGCAACAACGTCTGTCCGAGGAAGACGACCAAAGGGCCGGACCGCGAGGCGGAGGGAGGAAGAAGGTCAGTGAAGAGCTGGAGGTGAGCGTGTGTGATGGATCCACAGCACGCGGGCAAAGCATCGTCAGTTAAAGGCCCGTCTCTTATAGACGCCTGTCTCAAATACACGCCGGGGCATTTCGGCCATTTGGGTAAACAGAAGCCCGGGGCTATTATTTGAAGTTTTACGGTAGTCTACATCCACGACGTTCCACTTCCGGGATTGCTCCGTTGCCGCCGGAAATTCCACCGGATGCCACGCTTTTCGGCCAGATTTACGAGGACTGTGGTTAACTTGTGGGCAGTGGTGGTCCGGGGGTTAAGGAAGCGAGCTTGTGACCGGTTCAATCCCCAGACCGACAGGATAGAATCTGGGTGGTGGAAAGTGAAAGAGCAGCTCTAGTCCCTCCCTCATTACCACCACTGAGGTGCCCTTGAGCAAGGCACCTTAACCTGCAACCGCTCCAGTGGAGCTGCTCAGTGGCCAGCAGATCAGACTGTGGTTGGACTGGGCAGCGTCCAGGTATGAACGTGGAACTGTGGGAATGTGTGCAAAAGAGAGGCTGCCTCTCAGTGAACCTTCCCTGAATAAATAAAGGTTAGGGCAGGGTAAAACCAGAGCACGTTTTCTCCTAGCCAGACCCTCCTCCGCAGCGCTGTGGAGGAAGGTCTATCGAAGCGAGACTATGGGACGCATGACCATCAATCAGTGTTTTTGTTTACTCAGTAAAGAAACGCTGGTCATTTCTCACATGCTGTGTTATTCAAGTCAAGAACAAATGATTAATTTAAGCGTAGAGTCCGTGTTGCTGAGATGAAGAGAAAACAGAAGAGCGTCGAGATGCTCCAGCGACAATATAAACGGCAGACTCGACTGTACGTAAACAAAATAGCAGCGTCTACCTCACAGCTAACACACACACACACACACACACACACACACCTTTCCTCAGAGTGTGTGTGTGATGTACAGAAAGTAAGAAGAGACACCAACAAAGAGGTAAAGAACAGCTTGCATATCAATGTGTATTCATGAGCTAGTGGGAGATAAAAGCAGAAGGAATGAGGAGTCAGTGCGAGAGGCAGATCATGCTGTCGCTAAGTCGCTGTATCAGAATACTGAGAGGTGCATTCTGGGACACGGCAGCAGAAACTGAGCCCTAATGAAAGCGAGCCTGGAAAGACGGCCTTTAAACTTTCAACAGAACTACAGACAAGACAGACGGAGTCATTAGGATCCTCCGAGTCCATTTTATTAGCTCCATTAACCCTTTGAACCATCACCCTCAAAGTCTTTTCCGGGATTAGAAGCACGTTAGATTGAAAGTGACACCTCACTGCTAAAGAAGACTTGAGTACTTGTGAGTACAATTTTAATGATATTTATTTATTTTTACGGAGAACAAAACCTCCAGCCGTTTTCTGTCTTATCAAAACTAATTTCCACAGTTCAACTTCTCCAGCAAGTACACTGGAAATGAAAGCTACAGCAGGAATAAACCAAGGTGTGATGATCTCTCACACACACACACACACACACACACACACACGCGCACACACACACACACACACACACACACACACGCACGCAAGGACACGCAAGGCAGAAAAGGACTAAGAGTGTGTTCTTTGTTAAAGCTATTGGGGTGAATAGGGAGTTGGCTATGCACAAGGAACTGAAAGTAGGAGGGCAGACACACACACACACACACACACACACACACACACACACACAAAAAGTGTAACCCTGGTTTAGAGCCAAGGAAATTGAGAGGATTATCGGGTATTAAAAGTTACTTTTATTCTCTCTCTCTCTCTCTCACACACACACACACACACACACACACACACACACACAGTTCATTGTAGGTAAATCCGCTTTATTAATATGCAGAGTGCATTCAGAGGCTATTACCTGCTAAATGGTACTCTGCCACGCTCTGTGTGTGTGTGTGTGTGTGTGTGTGTGTGTGTGTGTGTGTGTGTGTGTGTGTGCGTTTCTTCCATATTTGTAGCTATAAAAGAGTATGTGTGTGACAGCCAGCTGCTGAAGAGTGATAGAGAGGCATTTAGTTTACATGTCTCTCTCTCTCTCTCTGCCCTGATGGTGTGTGTGTGTGTGTGTGTGTGTGTGTGTGTGTGTTGTGTGTGTGTGTGTGTGTGTGTGTGTGTGTGTGTGTGTTGTATAGTAATATATAGTGAATATCTATAGTGAATGTGTGTACTATGTACACAGCTAGGAGGAAACAAATACACAACAACGCCAAAATCTGATATCTGAAGGTAGGAACCTTGAAACCAGGGAGTCAGTTACAAGCTCCGAGGGTGCTGAGAGCTGAATACGGAGAGACTTTCTATCTGGTCTCCAGCAGAGCCAGACATATGTTGAGCCATCAGTTTAGACTGTTCCTGTCTGCAGTTATTAGACTGGTCCGGGTGATTACAAAAGAGTCTGATCATATGAGAGGAGACACCAATTATGGAGAGGTCCGTCGCTGACACTGCAGCTAGCACTTTTCTATATTATAGCCGTGTGTGTGTGTGTGTGTGTGTGTGTGTGTGTGTGTGTGTGTGTGTGTGTGTGTGTGTGTGTGTGTGTGTGCGCGTATGTGTGCTATCTGACAGGGCAGATTGGGAGTTTTAGCTGAGCAGCGATAATCTGTGGGTGCAATATGAAGCGCTGATTACACTGCACACTGTGGGAGACACTGTGTGTGTGTGTGTGTGTGTGTTTGTGTGTGTGTGTGTGTGTGTGTGTGTGTGAGAGAGATAGGCATATATGAGGGCAGATAAGAAAACAAAGTGAGGACAGGAGACAGTATTACTACATTTTGGAAGCCGATGCTGTACTATTTCAACGCATTCTCAAGAACGTGTTCGTGCGATATGGTCACATGACGCCGGCTACAGCGCTCCGTGAGCCGTCGGTCCTTTCAGGGGCGTGTGAGAGCCATGCGGCGAGTTTAAGCACCGGAACGAATAGCCGAGTTTAGGAAAAATATTGTGTTTTGGATGAAAACATTCCCGCGATACGAACACGCGTTTTTTTTCCTGGGTGAAGATCTGAGTACTTCTTCCACTGGCCCACACAGAACTACACAGTAGGGATGTTATGACTAGGACAAACCGCGGTGTGTGTGTGTGTGTGTGTGTGTGTGTGTGTGTGTGTGTGTGTGTGAGAAGCACAGAGGCCTGGCCAGGAAACGTGACACACACGGATGAATAGTTGTTGACTCACGCTGCTGTTGATGATGCTGCTATCATACACTGCCTGGACAAGAAGCAGCATGTTTGTAGTCAAATTACTACAAGTATAATGCTCACGCAGGGCATGTTATACCATCAGGTATTCTATCATTAGATTATTATTATTGCTCACGCAGTAATGTCAAAGCAGGTTTTTACTGTTGGAGTTGGTTGAGCTGGAGCTCACTTGGAGCTACTGACGAATGATTATTTTCACAGTAGATTAGGGCTGCAGCTATCGATTCTTATTGCAATCGATTAATCTAGCACTTTATCGATCGATCATCGAACGAAAATGATGTGGCTGTAAAATGGTCAAGCATTTGGCTTTTATTTCTCAAAAGAACAGAGGTATTTATTCCAACTCCAACATTTGGCAATTTAATTTAATTAAGTGTCATGCTGTAATCTCGCCCTGACATCAAAGGAAATATCTGTTTTTATGTAGATTTTATGTAGGTACACCTGCAGCATTTACCATTAGGCTACCAACAAATAATATAGAATTTCTGGGGTGAGCCTATTTGCTATGGTAACCTAGCAACCTGTGTGTGTGTGTGTGTGTGTGTTTGTGTGTGTACGTGTGCCGTGCGTGAGGAAGAGTGAGAGACGAGGGTGCGTGTGTGTGTGTAGATTTTTTTTTTAGGCTATACTCTCTTGCAATTGAACGTGAATAAGTTTACTAGTTAAAAACATCAAAGCTAAACATCATATCTAGTCAAACCGCATCACAACATCGCTACAAATCCAGTATGTGATTAAAACCAGCGGCTGCTTAGGCTACGTTACCTTGTTTCAGCGACGCTCGGTGAAACGGCGTGGAGCGGATGTTTACGGTTCAGATGCTGAATCATTGAGGTCGTACTGCTGTGGTCTGCCAGGTCTACTTAATGTTGCACCTTGTTCTCTTCCTTTTTTTAGTATGTAATGATCCCAAACTTTAGACGTTCTCTGCCGTTTCTGGACAGCTTTACTCTCCGCCATCGCGCCAACTAAATTCAAAATGTATCGCGCGCTAGTGGTGTGCTTTAATTTCGTTTTAATTCTCTTCATCCCTCCCGGCTGGCGTTCGTCACGCTGCCGCTGAATCTAAAAGCGCGAAACGTGGAAGTACAGTATGTCCCTCTTTGGCTAAGGTATTTTAAAGATGGAGGCGCTACATGGCGAGCGACTCCCCTGTATGTATTCTGAATGTCAGATTCTACGCTTACGAGAATACTTTGATTAGTTGGTGGAAGTTATTACACGTGAATGAGCTCATATTGGTGAAAGAACAAAGGGGATTTTTGCTAAGAATCAACTCAAAACATTACACAATGTAGGTTTAACGCTATCCACATTCATATTTAGACAAAAACAAACGATATAGCCAGATGCAAAAAAAGAACGAAGAGTACAAAAAGGCGTTGCTATGGAGATGATACGGCGTCTAGTCGGCATAAACTGTATAATTAGTTGTTTGGTCTATAAAATGTCAGAAAACGTGCATCAGTGTTTCCTAAAGCCCAAGATGACGTCCTCAAATGTTACGAGAAGATATTCACGTGCAACGAGCTGACATCAGAGAATTTCTGTTTGATATCGTTCTGACATTTAAAGATGTCCTCTTCTATTAATCAATTAATTAATCTGCTGATGATTCTCGGGATTAAATCGCTGCTGCTGAGCTGCCTTTGGCCTTGTGATGACTTACTTCAGAGTGTTTTCTGTCTCTACTCTCTGGATATTTGTGAGATCTAATCTGTTATTTTTCTCTTTACGAGCCGAGCACTTTATTGCAAAAAAGAAAGAAAGAAAGAAAGAAAGACAGAAAAGAAAAATAAACTTTCTCCTTCAATTGACTTGTTCTTTCCTGTGTGTAAATATGGACAAACACACACACACACACACACACACAAAAAAAGAGAAGACGAGCTGGGAGGGAAGGAGAGCCGAGGAGGAGAGGGTCTTTCCTTTGAAGACCCTCTGCCTCCAGGAGCAGACAGAGGACGGGGGTCCCGACATGAAAAGAGGAAGTAAAGAGAGAAAGGTGACAAGTGGCTCGGAGGAGGTGGAGAGCAGCACCAGCAGCAGCAGCTGTGTAGGAGCTGCAGAAAGATACGCACCATAAAATATGAACAAAATATGAACAAACGTGGGATTGTTGCCGCTGCAGGGTCTTCGAGGTTATACCTAGAGAGAGCTGCAATAAACAAAAAGCTGGCAACGTGTCGTCCTGTGGGTGCAAACGCTCTGTGCGCCAGCGTAGTAAAAAAAAGACATATCGTGGGTAGGGCAGGGTTCAAATCAAGAGTTTCTCAAAGTCCGCACCTGGACCAAACGGCAGGTCAACCCGGACCCGGCCCTATTCTGCGTTATGAGTACTACCTGTGGCGCCCGGCGACTTTTTGAGTGAAGATAATTTCCTCTTCTGAAGATGCAAACCTAATAAAAAAAATTCAACAATGCTGCAACTTCACCCGCGAATCGCACCGAGTTTAGGGTGGCCAACCGACGTGTTCCCGAGCAAGACACTCAACCCACAGTTGCTCCAGAGGCGTGCGACCTCCGATATACAGCAATTGTAAGTCGCTTTGGATAACAGCGTCAGCTAAAATGACATGTAACGTCATGTAATGAGTCTACAGAACTTTAGGTGTGAAAGCGTCCCAACGCTCTGCTAATCATCTGCCGGTTTGTAACGTTGAGCGACCCTTTCGTGGTTACACATTTAATCCAATGTTTATATTAAAGCTCTAGCGTGTAGTTTCAGGCTGTGTCTCAAACCGCCTACTTCGGTCAGTCCACCGCTAATGTACACTGACCACTTCCTGCCGTAGCGCCCGCTGTCGATGGTTAGTATCGTCCCAAATGGATCACTTATGTTAAAACATTTACCGGAAATGACGAGCGGTCGGCTCGGCTCGCCGCCTCTCACAATCTGATGAAAATCTTCTAAACTGACCTTAGTTGATCTGAAATGAAGACAGATTCAGCGACTGCACGACGGCCTGTTTCTCGCTTAAAATGTCTTCAGAAACACGTTTCGGTGAACTATTTTCGTAAAATTCGAGATCGTATTCCAAACGAGCCGCCGTCTGGCCGCCGTTAAGCTCGAATGTGAAATCCGCGAGAGCTAGTACGCACGTGACGCGTTCCTCCAATCAGCTGCCGGTCGACGTCCCTGGTCCCGCCCCCTTTCCGCTTTGTAGTCAAGATGGCGCAGGTTTAGTGCGCGTAGCGTCTATCGTTCTACACTGAACTTTTTGCCTTTTTTTAGGGGGTCATCCGGGTACTTTCAGTGCTCTGACTTTTTCGTTATCTCCACTATATACTTAAAACTAAGTGTGTGAAGTGTGCAAGTAGGCGGTTTGAGACACAGCCTGTGTCTCCCCCATGAGGAATTCTAAGTAATGACAACAACACTGTCGATACAAGCCTGCCGTGATCGCGCCCCGTCACCTGTTTCTACAGCCAACAGAGAAGTCAGCTGGTAAAGGCATCTACAAACTGCAAGTGAATTGATCCATAATCCATTTTATTTTATTGTTACAAACAGCTAGTCGACATGGCAGAGTTTTAGTTAGTTATATGGTGGAGTGAGCTAGAGAGAGACTGAAGAGAGAGAGAGAGCGTTGTCGTTTTAATTCTCTTCGTCCCTCCCGGCTGGCATTCGTCACGCTGCCGCTGAGTCTAAAAGTGCGAAACGTGGAGGTATAGTATGTCCCTCATTGGCCGTCATTTGAGCACCTCGCCTGTATGTATTCTGAATGTCAGATTCTACACTTACATGAATACTTTGATTAGTTGGCGGAAGTAATTACACCTGAATGAGCACATATTGGTGAAAGAACAAAGGGGATTTTTGCTAAGAATCAACTCAAAACATTACACAATGTAGGTTTAACGCTATCCACATTCATATTTAGACAAAAACAAACGATATAGCCAGATACAAAAAAAGGCGTTGCTATGGAGATGATACAGCGTCTCGTCTCGTCGGCGTTCAGTCAGGGTTGAAACATTAAAACAAGTCACGAGTGCGAGATTTAACGTTAAGATGGCAGACGCTGACATGTGATTGTCATTGTGCTGTTGGAGATATTTCCTCTTGCAACGAGAGCTTATTTCACCACATTTAAATCGGTTGCCACGGTAACGGCTACAAGAGGGAAGCACAGAGAAGGCATCTCTTTAATAAGAAGAAGTCAAAAGTTGCATTATTGAGGAGATTTCAGTCGGAATACGAAGTGAGATAGACACAAAGCGCCGCGGGGTCTTTTAATATAAAGTTTCTCCTTCACTTCTCCTCTACGACTTGGCAGGCGATAACAGCTGGATATTAGTTTCCTGCTGAGGATTTCATATATCATATTATTACTGCACTTGGTTATCAGGCTATTATCTTCAATATGGACTCTTACATAATATATCAAACAGGAACTAACTCCAGACTGAGCCCCCCACCTCCCCTCACTGCCACAGATTATTAACACAGTCACCGTGCTGTTTGGTGCAACACATTCTCACCGGTGATTTCCACCGGCTGCGGAACTGCTGCGGGAACGTCGGCGGAGTCAATCGGTTTCCATTCTAGTCAATGTGTGTATTTCCACCGGCTGCGTGACGTCTGCGTCCCGACTCCGGCACGGCTCCGGCGGTCCGCAGCCCTCCGGATCGGATACGCAGAGCTGCTGGGAGACGTCCAGCTGGGAGGAGACCTCGGGGAAGACCCAGGACTAGGTGGAGGGACGTCCAGCTGGGAGGAGGCCTCGGGGAAGACCCAGGACTAGGTGGAGGGACGTCCAGCTGGGAGGAGACCTCGGGGAAGACCCAGGACTAGGTGGAGGGACGTCCAGCTGGGAGGAGGCCTCGGGGAAGACCCAGGACTAGGTGGAGGGACGTCCAGCTGGGAGGAGACCTCGGGGAAGACCCAGGACTAGGTGGAGGGATTACATCTCCAAACTGGCCTGGGAACGCCTCGGGATCCCCCAGTCAGAGCTGGTTAATGTGGCTCGGGAAAGGGAAGTTTGGGGTCCCCTGCTGGAGCTGCTCCCCCCGCGACCCGACCACGGATAAGCGGACGACGATGGATGGATGGTGCTCACGGCGGATCATATTTCCCTTCAACTACACCTTGAAAACACGGCACGGAGTTGTTTCCTCTCGACTCCTCGGAATAGAAACAAACTGTTGGTGGGTTTGTGGTTCTATTCTGCGTGAATTCGCGAGATCTCGCGGGTCCTTGTGACTACAGCTGTCGGTCCCGGCCGCAGCCGTTCCGCAACAAATCCGGATCCGGTGGGTGTTGACGGACGGCGGACCACGGAGACGTTCCGCAGCGGTTACGCAGCCGGTGGAAATCCACGGTCACTCCCATCAACGCCTGGTCAGGTGCCTTCGGCGTTTGTTACCGTCGCAAAAAGTCTCCTTTAGCGAGGCGGCCTCTAGCTCACCCAGTAAGAGTCCTGCAGCGGCGCGGGTTAGAATCCGGCCTGCTGCCCTTTGCTGCGTGTCCTCCCCCATCTCTCTCCCCCTTTCATGCCTATCCACTGTCTATGTAATAAAGGCCAAAAAGTCTCCTTTAGAGGCCAGTTCACAACACATACTGGCCCGACAAGTTATTTTTCTTTTTTTTCTGGCACTTTTTCCTGATTTTTACAATGTTTTTGTCGATTTTTCCGCCGTTTGTCTTTTTTTCGTGACGTTTTTATCCGTTTTTTTTGGTGCTCCCCCCCCACCACCACATTTTTGCCACTTTTTCCAAAGTTTTTTTTTTCGATGTTTTAGTCACTCTTTTCCAGCTTTCTTTTGGCACTTTCTTCAATGATGGAAAAAGATGGATTACGTCGTAATTACGTGACTCTCAGCTGAATTTTGGCAGATTTACCGAAATTCCTGCAGAACCAGAGAGTTTTCATATTTAAGCTGTGAATGTGGAACAGGATGTGACTTTTAAATATCACAGTTTGGCTTGATTTACTAAATGCTACGATGGCTGAGGAACTATTTTTTGGGCTTTATGTCGACCAAACTGTAAGTAAGAAAGCTTCATGAGACATGCAGTAAAACAGTCACAGACATTTGTCTTTTTTGATTAAATAAAATCATGTCATAAACACTACATGTCTGTCTCTGGATGTGATTTTTTATTTTCCAGTGACTTCTGAACTACTTAAAGTGCCCATATTATGAAAAAGAAAATCACTTTTTCTGGGATTTGGGGTGTTATTTTGTGTCTCTGGTGCTTCCACACGCATACAAACTTAGAAAAAAATCTATCCATGTTGTTCTGAGTGAGATACGGTTTCTGAATGATTCCTGCCTTCAGTCTCTGGGTGAACTGGTCAAAATCTGCACGGCTTGTTACGTAACTAGCCGAAACGACGGGTTAAACACAACCGTTACAGCACTGCTACAACACACACAAGTTCACCATAATCTCCAAAAGAAGTACTTCCATGTGCGCCCTCCTTTAGAAGAAGTCTCCCGGCTAATCCTGCCTTGTAACTGACCAAAGTTGGAGAAACAACCTTTCTTTTACTGTCTATGGAGCTAACTGACATGATCTACCATCTGAGCTACTGAGCATGTGCAGAGTGGAATCAAAGATAGTACAGAAGGAAAGATGATTCACTCTGTAGCTAAAACAGAGACCTGAACACAAGGTGAAAAGAGGAGCTGCAGCAGTGAGAGAGAGATGAGCTGTACAACAACAATATATTAAACCATGTAAACATATTCTGGTTCAACCTCAAAATACAATTATGAACCTGAAAATGAGCAGAATATGGCATCTTTAAAGCAACACCACAGCACTTTTCCTCTTCGGGCCCCCTACAGGGTCCATTGCTGCCGCTGTCGTAATGTCTCATGATGTCTCATTGGAACTACACCTCTGGCAAACTTGCATAGTGCGGTTATAGCCGGTAGAGAGCCGCAGAAGAAGCGAATGCAGACGTGCCGTTCGTCCTGTGACGAGTTGATCAACCGCCGAAATGATTTTTGGAAACATTATTTTAAGTTACAAAATAATATTTGGTGTTGCTTTAACAGTTGCACAAAACCTCTTCAACTTTTCTTTTTGAAATCCAATTAAAGATTTAACTTTAGACAGTTGCTCAGGGAATCTTCACCAAAAGCGTTCGTTAGATAAGGAAAGGTCGTTAATAAGAGGTTTCAAAACAAAGCTATTTGTACGTGGTGTGAGTCATTTAAAGTTGCCGTGGTGATAGTCCTGCAGAGTTACAAACACAGAGAATTAAACTAATTGCACTTACTGAATCATCAAAAGGTGGAGCTGCAATAACAGATGAAAATGGGAGGAAAAGGACACATTTAACTTCACTAACTTCTCTGTTGCTAATGATGTTTTCTGAAGAAGTTCACAGATTTTAAGAAATTTCCCAAAAGTAACAACCCAAAGATTAAAAAAGCCCTCTGAGTGCACGTCTCCGCCAGGCCTCCACATTACTCTAAATTTGCCGTTTTAACGACAGAAAATGATTTATTTTTAAATTGAAATAAGAGCAGTAGTTAATGAGAAAAAGAAGAAAGACGTGTTTGGATATATGACCGATATATATATATATATATATATATATATATATATATATATATATATATATATATATATATATATATATCGGTCCTGGATCTCCACTATAACTGAATTACCGGTTCTTTGGCCCGTGGCCTAATATCTTTCCACCAGATATCACTGAGATTTGTCACGTTTTTTTGGGATAAGCTGCTGATTAGCAAACAGACAAACAAAGAGTGTTTCCCAAACCGATTAATCGAGTATCAGAATAGTTAGCGATTAATTTAATAGTTGATAACTAAAGCAGCGCCATCAACTATTGGGATAAAATAGAGAAAACGTGACTTGTTTCATGTATTTATTTGAGGAAGGTTACACTCATCGCTTTACTCAGGGGCTTCTTTATGCACAAATTCAAAATGCTTCATGAGAAGTAACAATCGGCACTTATTACGATATCATCAACGGCCGTATCCAGCACCCGGCGAAAAGCGCGGCACAAAGCGCGGCAAGTGTCTTTGCTATTTTAAGACCGCGTTGTTTAAATAGCAAATGCACTTGCGGCCATCTTTGCGCCCATGGGCGTGCTGGTCTTACAGGGAGGTGTGTTCAGGTGCATTCTGGGCGCGCTGGTCTTACAGGGAGGTGTGTTCAGGTGCATTCTGGGCGCGCTGGTCTTACAGGGAGGTGTGTTCAGGTGCATTCTGGGCGTGCTGGTCTTACAGGGAGGTGTGTTCAGGTGCATTCTGGGCGTGCTGGTCTTACAAGGAGGTGTGTTCAGGTGCATTCTGGGCGCGCTGGTCTTACAGGGAGGTGTGTTCAGGTGCATTCTGGGCGCGCTGGTCTTACAGGGAGGTGTGTTCAGGTGCATTCTGGGCGCGCTGGTCTTACAGGGAGGTGTGTTCAGGTGCATTCTGGGCGTGCTGGTCTTACAGGGAGGTGTGTTCAGGTGCATTCTGGGCGTGCTGGTCTTACAGGGAGGTGTGTTCAGGTGCATTCTGGGAGCGCTGGTCTTACAGGGAGGTGTGTTCAGGTGCATTCTGGGCGCGCTGGTCTTACAGGGAGGTGTGTTCAGGTGCATTCTGGGCGTGCTGGTCTTACAGGGAGGTGTGTTCAGGTGCATTCTGGGCGCGCTGGTCTTACAGGGAGGTGTGTTCAGGTGCATTCTGGGCGCGCTGGTCTTGCAGGGAGGTGTGTTCAGGTGCATTCTGGGCGTGCTGGTCTTACAGGGAGGTGTGTTCAGGTGCATTCTGGGCGCGCTGGTCTAACAGGGAGGTGTGTTCAGGTGCATTCTGGGCGTGCCGGTCTTACAAGGAGGTGTGTTCAGGTGCATTCTGGGCGTGCCGGTCTTACAAGGAGGTGTGTTCAGGTGCATTCTGGGCGTGCCGGTCTTACAGGGAGGTGTGTTCAGGTGCATTCTGGGCGTGCTGGTCTTACAGGGAGGTGTGTTCAGGTGCATTCTGGGCGTGCTGGTCTTACAGGGAGGTGTGTTCAGGTGCATTCTGGGCGCGCTGGTCTTACAGGGAGGTGTGTTCAGGTGCATTCTGGGCGCGCTGGTCTTACAGGGAGGTGTGTTCAGGTGCATTCTGGGCGCGCTGGTCTTACAGGGAGGTGTGTTCAGGTGCATTCTGGGCGCGCTGGTCTTACAGGGAGGTGTGTTCAGGTGCATTCTGGGCGTGCTGGTCTTACAGGGAGGTGTGTTCAGGTGCATTCTGGGCGTGCTGGTCTTACAGGGAGGTGTGTTCAGGTGCATTCTGGGAGCGCTGGTCTTACAGGGAGGTGTGTTCAGGTGCATTCTGGGCGCGCTGGTCTTACAGGGAGGTGTGTTCAGGTGCATTCTGGGCGTGCTGGTCTTACAGGGAGGTGTGTTCAGGTGCATTCTGGGCGCGCTGGTCTTACAGGGAGGTGTGTTCAGGTGCATTCTGGGCGCGCTGGTCTTACAGGGAGGTGTGTTCAGGTGCATTCTGGGCGTGCTGGTCTTACAGGGAGGTGTGTTCAGGTGCATTCTGGGCGCGCTGGTCTAACAGGGAGGTGTGTTCAGGTGCATTCTGGGCGTCCCGGTCTTACAAGGAGGTGTGTTCAGGTGCATTCTGGGCGTGCCGGTCTTACAAGGAGGTGTGTTCAGGTGCATTCTGGGCGTGCCGGTCTTACAGGGAGGTGTGTTCAGGTGCATTCTGGGAGCGCTGGTCTTACAGGGAGGTGTGTTCAGGTGCATTCTGGGCGTGCTGGTCTTACAGGGAGGTGTGTTCAGGTGCATTCTGGGCGTGCTGGTCTTACAGGGAGGTGTGTTCAGGTGCATTCTGGGCGCGCTGGTCTTACAGGGAGGTGTGTTCTGGTGCATTCTGGGCGCGCTGGTCTTACAGGGAGGTGTGTTCAGGTGCATTCTGGGCGTGCCGGTCTTACAAGGAGGTGTGTTCAGGTGCATTCTGGGCGTGCCGGTCTTACAGGGAGGTGTGTTCAGGTGCATTCTGGGCGCGCTGGTCTTACAAGGAGGTGTGTTCAGGTGCATTCTGGGTGTGCCGGTCTTACAGGGAGGTGTGTTCAGGTGCA